>CM014272.1:83288696-83314705 GCA_004135705.1 Alloteropsis semialata | reverse complement strand
TAGAGGGTAAATTCGATTGGTGGAGAACTCGATGTTGGCGATCTGGCTTCAAATCAAACACGATTCAAACCCTGTAACCATTACACCACTGCTCCGTTGGTTATCAAACATGCACAACTTAATTGACCTCGCCGAGAATTTAGAATTGTTTGATACTTGTTTTGTATTTTCTAATTTAAAATGAATTAGTTATGATTTTTTTAGTTAAACCAATTGTTTAAAATATTTTCAAAAATGGAAAACCACATTTGAAACGATCCAAACGGCCAAATTTGCACAGCTTCGATCGTTGGATGATATATAATGCCCGATTTTGTAGCGGAAGGTTGAAAATCAGATGCTTGTAATAGTTGAAGGGTGTAAACTAGTCTTTTCTTTTTTTTTCAGCAATAAAATCCACTAGATGCTGATAAGTTCCATTTCCAGCAGCAACCATCCCTGTTACCAAACAGTCGCATGGAGCATAGCATGACCCTTATTCATGAGACAAACATAGTTACACATGAACTTTTTCAAGTCTCAAGGTAGGCTATACCTTACACACTAAAAAAAGGAATCAAAAACGAAATCAAACATTCTCTTGACTGAAGAACAGAGCATTCGGTAATCCGTAGGGCTCAATCGGTCCATTCTTCAGAGCATGCTGTCCGCGCGCGACGGCAGGCGGCGGAAGAAGTTGCTGGGCACGGCGGGCAGCCTGCTCCGGAACCTGGGGTGGCGCAGCACGTAGAGCCCGGCGACGAGCGCCACCACCCTGAACGGCGTGACGTAGAGCACCACCGCGGCGAGGAGGCAGAAGATGACGAAGAGGCACGTCGCCCTCGGGTCGCGCCAGCTAAGCAGCGACTGCAGCCGCTCCCCCTGCGTGGCCATGTCGCCGACCACCGTCTGTATCCGCCCCGCCACGCTCCGCAGCCGGTCGTAGCGCATGTACACCACGTCCTGCGGCCGCGACGTCGGGAACGTGTCGAACTCCTCGTCCAGCTCGTCCGGGTGCGCCGCCTCGGCCCACGACATCTTCGTGTCCATGTGCGGCGGGTGCCGCGGCCGCCGCCGGTAGTTCCACAGCCCGATGAGGAACATGTAGAGGAACACGGTGGGGAGGATCAGCTCCGGGTACCACACCAGGATGAGCAGCAGCACGTGCACCAGCGCCGTCGTCGCCACGTTCCTCCACTGGCACACGTCGTTGAACCACCGCGCCGCCGCGGCGACGCCGGAGAAGAGCGAAACGGCGCGGAAGAAGTTGGCCTTGCTCCGCCGCATGCTCCACATGTGGGACTCCACGTCCAGCATGTACTCGACGACCTCGCGCCGCAGCGGCGGCTCCGCCCGACCCAGCCGCGCCGCCACGATGCCCATCGCCTGGTACCGGAGCGCGTCCAGCTGCGTCACCGTGAAGGGGTGGAGGTAGTGCATCCTCGGGAGCAGCGGCTGCGTGTAGAGGTGGAGCATGTTGACGAGCGACAGGCAGGTGAAGCGCACGGCGAGCCGGAGCTCGCCCATCTTCTTGACGCCCGACTTCTGCAGCGCGATGAGCGGGTAGGCGTGCGTGTACACGCGGTCGGTCTCCAGCGTCGAGAGGCGGATGCGGATCTTGCCGATGCGGGCGTCCCGCGCCGGCGGCGCGCCGTTTCCGTTGCCTCCGCCGGTGCCGAGGTGGCAGTTGTCGAAGACGCCGATGGTGATGACGGTGCAGGGGTCGAACACCTCCCAGGTGTACTGCTCGTTCCAGGCGGGGCTGGAGTTGCCGATCATGGTGCGCGTGCGGACCCACTTCTGGCCGTACTTGGCGACGCAGTATGCGTCGGTGGCGCCGCGGCCTTCGCGGGTCTTCATGGGCGGCAGGCCGGAGGCGCCGAGGATGCCGACCTCGAGCACGCCGACGGGCGGCTTCCAGAGCTGCCGCGCCGTGGGGCGGGTGTCGCTGATGTACATGGTGGACTCGTCCATGACGTGGTAGGCGCCCTCCAGGCAGGCGCGCACGTGGACGCGGCTGGCGAACCGGAGCTCCCGCCGCGTCTCGCCCTCGATGGCGGCGCCGACGCCGAACTTCTCGAGGTCGAACCACCGGGACTGCACGAAGGGCCGGTGGTCCAGCCGCTTCTCGAAGAGCGTGAGCGGCAGCGCGACGCGGCCGAGGAGGTCGTCCTTGCCCGGGGACACGCGGTCCTCCACCATGAGCACCAGCTGCTCCTCGAACGGCTCGGCGACGACGAACACCAGGTCCTCGTTCCAGCGCGGGTTCAGCGTCGGCGCCGGCGACGGGGAGGCGGCGACGGAGAGAGGAAGGTGGTGGGGAGGGGGAAGCGGCGATGGCGACGGGGAGGGGGAAGCGGCGTCGATGGCGACGATTTGGGGGAGGTGCCGCCAGCCAGGATTTGGGGGAGGCGCGTCCATCCCTGGAGAATCGAGGACGGGATATCGGATAGCGCTGCAGGCGTTTTTTTGGGAAAAAACCGGAAAAGTGCCGGTTCATGGCGGTTTAGAGGAGCTCGGTGCAAATAGTCTAAACACCCCCCAAATATACCGATTCGTCTTCCCTTCCGTTCTTTTTCCTCGCGACTCTCTCCCGACCCGACGGAAGAAGCCGGGGCGAGGCCTAGGGTTTACGGCGGCGGGGGCGCTCCGGCGGCCGGCGGCTTGCTGCGGCCTGGACTCCGCCCGGACCTCCCTTTCTAATCCCCGGCGCCCCCTTTCCTCTACTCCGACGGCGCCCGGCCCTCCCTCTCCAGCCCCTGGCGACCCCTTCCTCGACTCCACCGGCGGCGCTCCGGCCTGAGCCCGCCCGGCCTTCCCTCTCATTCCCCCGGCGACTCTCTTCGTCGAATCCGGCAGGTAACAGTCCCTCAGCGGCGGTCCGGCTCCCTCCCTCTCCTTCCCCCGGCTAGCCGATCTTTTTTTCAACTGCAACATTCCCAAATATCCCGTCGATTTGCAATGCGCGACCTGATGATACTTGACTCGCCTTGGCCGAGAGGTAGGAAAGAAAACTAAGTAGAAAAATTTGGGCTTTAGGATTAGGCCTACTTCCTGGGGAGACCTTCAACTTCAAGCCAAATGAGTGGGAACTCTTGCGATTACTGGTCTGATCTTGCCTGGATACGGCAAGGCATGCTCCATAGCAGAGAAAAGAGGGCACTATGGATGCTTGTGCCGAACTGATGATTCTGCTGTATATGTCAGTCCATGCATGCCAACTCGAAGGTGGCCCTGAACATTTGGGAGTCATGAACTGTTTCTTGACTGTTGCAGATTGTGGTGCTGGGAGGAAGTGGATTCGTTGGTTCTGCGATTTGCAAAGCTGCTGTTTTTAAAGGCATTGAGGTTGTGCGCTTGACCAGGTACCTTTTCCTCTTGTATGTTACCAACATTTCTGATTTATGTGCTGTATATCCTGTAGAAGCAAGTAGGTGATATGGAAATCAATTCGCTATGCAGCAGTTGCAATTGTCACCTTGCAACATGTATTCAGTAGTTTCAAGTTTAGATTCTCCATCTGCTGATTTATTCAGCAGCCCTTTGTTTCACTAAATTGGGTCATTAATCTCTATTGTGTTATTGTTCATTTTACTGTGATCCAAAATTGCTGCTCTGTAATTTGCCTCTAGTGTAACTGTGATTGTATGAGCCCTTTATCTTTTGTAAAATGCTATTGTTCTAATTTATGTGGACCATATAACCATGATTCATACAAAACTTATGAAAATTAATTTTTCCTTTCTAAAATATTCATTTACATGCCAATCAGTGAGCAGAATAGCTTTTTAGGAGCAAATTGCATATAAACAGTCCCTTAGGGGCATTTTATAGATATTTTTTACACAACCTACAGTTTTACAGCTGCTCTAACCAAACGCTCTGAACCCACAGCGCCGACGGAGCCACGAGCTTACCAGGTAACGGCGCGGAGCAGCTCGTTCCCCTTCCTGCAGCAGGATCAAATCCACGATGAGGGCGCGCGCGTCCCACCTCCGCGTGCTCCTCTCGCGAGCGCTTGCTCCCAGCCTTCACCATCCTACTGCTCGGGCTCTGCCTCAGGTATGTCAGCGTCTCTCTCTCTCTCTCTCGTCCCTGACGTCCTCGCTGAGCACGGGATCTTCTCTCACCCTTCTGGTAGCAACGCCGAGAAGCCGTGATTAGTTTGATTTCTTCTTGCTGCAGATTACTGGGTTGGGTTCGTCTCAGTTCGGAGCGGCGTTCCTGGGGTGGCGCGAGCGCTTCTTCTCCGCCGACGCCTTGGCGGCAGCACAGGGAGGGTCGAAGCCCCCCTCGGCTGCGGCGGCCAGCGGGGATGGAGGGGGTGATAAGCAGTCTGGGAAATCTGAGCAAGGGGATGCCGGAAAGTCCGTCCGAGGAGGGGTGGGTTATGGCTTGTAATCCCAACTGGTACTGTATGCTGGGGCTACTAGACAGGATTGCCCTGAAATGTTTCATTTGACACGAATTTGGTGGTGACATAGTCCCAACTAGGGGACGATTTCTCATTTCCCCAGGGCATTCCTTGTTCCTACACTGTTAGGTCATTTCTGCGTGCTAATTCAGAAGTGCTTGCTACTTTGTTGCAGCCAGTGTCCTGGCTTAGTTTTCTACTGCTGCTCGTGACTGGAGGAGGGATAATTGTGTACTATGACAAAGAAAAGAAGCGTCACATTGAAGGTATATTACTATGGTGAGTTTGTATATTTTTACTGTCATTCTAGGATAGGACTGCATTTAGTGGTAAATAGATCATGATTTTTGTGTTGAACGCCAACCACTGTCCGAGGACACCCGTGAAAAGCAACATCAGTTAGACAGATTTGAAGAGGTTGTGTCGAGCCAATCAGTCAAAAGAGTTTATGATGTCTTGGGTAGATAGTTCACAGGAGTTTAATTCAATCACTAGATATTTTCAAATATGTTGCAGTAGCTTAGCCTACTGTATACCTCCAGTATACCACATGTGCACTTCCATATAAATATCCTTTTACTATTTGACGCCATTGCATTATGGCAAAATCATACTCTGGTTTTGAATCAGCTCTCCATTTACTATTTTAGCAAACATTGCAAACCTGTTCTTAATTTTACAAATGGAGACATCTGTGTTTTAGAAAGTATTGTCTTCATAGTAGGAAGGTATCGGCTCCTTGAATTCTGATAGCTTTTTAATTTATCATAATGTTTCCTGTTCCATCTTCCTCAGAATTGAAGAATAGAACAAGTGCTGTGAAACCTGGACAATCAGTAGGCACTGCAGCCATTGGTGGTCCATTCAAACTTCTGAATCATGATGGGAAGCCTGTCACTGAAAAGGATTTCTTGGGCAAATGGACTCTGCTTTACTTTGGATTCACGCACTGTCCTGACATTTGTCCAGATGAGCTCCAGAAAATGGCTGCAGCAATTGACAAAATTAGTAAGTTATTTGATTCTCTTATTCCTTGATACAATATCTTCATAAATCAAGTTTTGTCTGCTTTTTGTCTATCAATGTGTCGCCTAGAAACTAGAAGGCGTGTTATTAACCCAAATAATATGGTAGATAGGTATGCCAGAGTGAAACGTACATTTTTGTTTTAACTAAATTTTGTGAAATTTTCCACCGAAGTGACTAACTGGTGCTAGCAGACAGTTTAAGTTGTCATATTTTTCACTCATTATAAAATCCGTTATTATATGCAGAGGAAAAGGCAAAATTAGATGTTGTGCCAGTTTTCATTACAGTTGATCCTGAAAGGGATACCGTTGAGCAAGTTCGGGACTATGTCAAAGGTGTGTTTGAACTTTTCTTTAGTTTGCAGCTTCTTATTTATCTGATTGCCCGTTATTGATATATTATTTGTGTTTGCAGAGTTCCATCCAGATCTGATAGGACTCACAGGCACGAGAGATGAGATAAGACAGGTTGCACGTGCCTACCGAGTTTACTATATGAAGACAGAGGAGGAGGGTTCTGACTATCTCGTTGATCACTCAATTGTCATGTATGTTGTTCTTAATCTCTCCCCTCTTGCACGATGCCTTTGGGTAATTTAGATTATGCTAATATTCTGCAACTGAGATGACCTAGTTCTTGTTGTTTCATTATTGTATGATATGGCATAACATGCAAACCACAATGATCCATTGGTTTGGCTATTATTTATGTAACCCTTGTGAATATTATCTTGAGATACTCAAGTAGGAAATTTTTAGGATATAGTTGTTTGTCAATATGGCTGATCTATTTTTCAATGGAATACATGGAATGTCTCAATCCCGAAATCACTAGCTGCCTGGCAGTTGTTGCTATAGGGAGCTCCTGATTTGTTAATGCTGCTGCCATTTTATCATTGTGCTAAAATACATATATGTTCTGTCAATACGCTGACATGTTGGTCATCTCCTTTCAGGTACTTGATGAGTCCAAAGATGGAGTTTGTCAAGTTTTATGGCAAGAACTATGACACAGATTCCCTTGCTGATGGGATCATTAAAGAAATTAAAGAGCACAAGTAAACGATAGTTGAAATACCATTCTGCAATGGTAATCTAGTTTCTGAATTTGTCCGTGAATTTTGTCAAAGTAAACAAAGACCAAATGATGATCAAGATCATTTGGTCCCTAGTCGCCGCTTGTTCATTTCTGAGGATTAGTGTGTTCTGATCTCGAGGCAGTTCTTTTACCATACTCCGGTGCACATTGCAGTTTTGAGTTAAAAACTTTACATTGTAACCCCAAATTATGCACATTTGTTATTTTGTCACGTTGAATTTCTGCATTGATCACATGTAATGTTTCGATGCGGAATGTGTCGTAGTGAGCACGTCGGGATTATTGAAAGGTGTCAGCGGCTACGTATATATAGTAAAGAAGTTCGAGGATCGGAGGGGGTGAGATTGAAGCTCAATGCGAGAACCACTGTGGCAGAAGCTTGCGATCATGTCATGTGCTACCCTAGTTGAAACTGAAACTTTCTTCGCTCAGTTTAGTGATTCGTCCTCTGTACCCTATTTTTTTTCCAGCAGCATGTGTGCTGGTTTCTCTTCCGTGGCAGCTAAGCATACACAAATCCAAACCAGAAAGGTTCTAGCTGTTTTGTTTTAGCCTCTGTGGGGTGGAGCTTTTCCAAAAGCCGGATTTTCAGAAAAGTTCGTCAAGACCAAATTCTTGGCTTCTGTGTTTTTATCCTAGACCAAATTCTCAGCTTATGGCATCTCATATATAGAAACTCTGTAGAAGCTCAAATAAACAACAGCATAAAAATACTGTGCCCCGGAAGCGAATTTTGATCTCGAGTGTTGTATGTAGAGTACATGCGGTTCTGTTCACAATCACAGTTTTTAAGGGTAAATCACATTTGCTACTGCTCGGCTTCACGTGGCCAAAAGGCCCCGGACCCCGTTGGGCCAGCACGAGACCCGTGATTTTGACCCGGTCCAAGCATGGCACGCCCTATCCAGCATCGGGCCAGCGACGGCGTGCCTTGCCTGGGCCGTCAACTTGGCCCACCGAGCGGCACGGGCAACCCGTGTAAGTGGCCCACAGGCTCTAGGCCTCCATCTCGTCCACATCTCTCCCTTCCAGGTCCAGCCTTCTTCCTTCTAGCACAAAAAATGTACAGTACGGCAGCCCATTGGAAATCAGGAATCGAGGCCCAGCACAAAAAAAATGTGAACCCGCGGCCCACATGTCAGCGACCAGGAAGACCCGGAGCCGACGCGACCTCACCGGAAGAGAAAAAAAAACGAAAAAGAAAAAAAAGAGAAAGAGAAAGAGAAATTAAACGAACCCCTCGACTCGAGCTCGAGCTCCAACTCGGCGGAGATCTCCGGCGAGGCGCGGGACGCTGGCGATGGCAGCTGGGGCGGAAGACGCGCTGTACGAGATCCGCCGCCACGCTTCGGGATCCCACGTGATCCCTCATGTGAGTGCCCTGCTCCTCCCCACTCCTCTCGTCCTCCCGTGCTTCCTCCCGCCTCGCCTCGGAACCCAATCGCGGGCGTGCTGTGCTCAGAGGAGATGCGCGGCGGGTCCGGGTAGAATCAGCGCTGTTCATCGCTAATTTCTTTAGGTCTTCTTTTTTCTATTTTTTTTTTCCGGCTGAGGGTGTCTTTCGCCTTGGCTCACAAAGTCACAGATTTCTGTTCCTTGTAGCCTGTTTTTTTTATACCAGAATAGTTATCTGTCATCTATATGTGTTTTTTTTTTCATTTCGTGCAGCGTTGCTACTAGAGTAGATTTTAGTAGTACTTGGAAGCTAAAAAGGTTTCTGTGGAATCTTGATGGTTATGTTCACTTGTTATTTAATTCTTGAAAACGCAGCAAGAAGGATACCCAGGCGCAGCGACAACTAGTGGTGGCTCAGACGCCGGAGGAGTCCTCTCCTATCTCTCCTTGCAAGGTACAACCCCTTTGCCTTGAAACCTTCACAAATCCATCCATACGGAATGTGGCGCTGACCGGTTGCTTGTACATGCTACTACCACCCTTGCAGGTGTGAGCAAGCTTAGGGAGTGGACTAGGTACAGCGTGCTGGGGAGGAGTAGGCAAAGGAAGAGGGGGGATGGCGTGGCATTGTTCGTCTCGCAGAATGCGGAGTATGTGTCTGTAATTGTTGGGAATCGCATCGTCATCTTGAGGAAACGTGATGGCTATGCATCACCTTGCGGTGTCTACACAAGTAAGTGAATACACATGGTTTTTGTTCATATAGTGTTATCCACTGGTATATATTAGGTGTAGTATTAAGCATGAAAGAAAAGGTCTACTCAAGTCTGTGCATCGAGAATATTAACCTATTTTATTGGAATGAGAAAGGGTAGCACTTTGTATTTGAACTTTGAGGTACTTTATGAAATGTAGCTTCTGTGATCATCATAATTTGCATTTATTTAGATAAATTGTTGGTTGTGGAAGCTATCTCTCGTTACCCTTGACAATAGCGTTTTCAGGCATGTAATATCAATATGCACTGCTGAAGCAGAAGTAAAGTTGTTGTGGCTCTAGTTGCCTAACTTACTAGTTCACATGTAAGTAGTATATATTGAGGTCTGGAGGCTCCAAAATTATTGACCCAAAGCGCAGGGTGCTATTTCCAATGCTAGGAAGAAAAGCTGATGATTTCGGTCCACACATCATTTTTTACCATATATGCACACCGATCATACATTTTGCAGTGCTCATTGATTCATTACGAGACCAATTAGAAAAAAGATCAGGTGACAGATTTTATTTTTGTTGACAGAAATGTTGTAGGCAGTACTGATCTGCATCTTCTCCTTTTCTTTTCAGCTGCTTGAAAATGATTGTACAATGTGAAACATAGTTTCATGTGCATTTTTCTGCAGTACATGTCACGGGATTGTGATGCAGAATACTAGGTATCAAATTTGTTGTGATTATACACTGTGTTCTAATTATTTATGGTCAGATAATGACAGAATAACATTATTCACAAACGGGGCTTGGCTGGAGGCTCAAGGCATTTTTGGTGCAGTGGATGACCTAAGCACACTTTACTTGATCAAAGAAAATGGGGACCTATTAGCAAGGAGGACATGGGATCAGTTGAAGCTATCTTCTTCCATTATTGATCTGGTTGTGCAGGATGGTTCAAGCTTGCTTAGGTGATTCTCTTTTTTTTTTTCTCGAACACGTGCTTAGGTGATTCTCAGTTGTTTTCAGTTTGAACCTTTCCCCTTGAAGAGACTATACATGATTCTTCATTTCTTGGGATAATTTGGCAGTAATTAATACGTTCCTTGAGTATTTGTAGGCCGGGCTTCTACATTTTTACAAGTGACTGCATGGTTCATAAATTTGATTGCACTCAAGAACCTGAGGCCAGTTTGTGTGAAGTTCCTATATCAACTAAAGATGTGATGTCAGCCAGGACTATTCAGTTACCTCGGAGTTTATCGTGCATTGATTATGATCAATGTCACTCACTATTTGTCCTAGTTGCGGATTCCAATGCTTCATTTAGCTCCAATAGTTATTCTGGTATGCTCATGTACTAGTCTGCGTTTAACTGCTACACCTGTCACCTGCCTATTCACTGAAACTTTGCACGATATAGATCTCTGCTGATGTTCTCTCTTGATATTTATATTTTTCATCTTGATGAAAGAACACATAGGGTTTTTTATTTGTTGTAGATTCCACGTACCACCAACTTCTTGTCGAATGGTGTATTTGTTTCTAATCGCTTTACTTGTACATTTTAGGAACCTATTTTCTGTATCTATTGCACATCGAGGGAAGTCTGGAACTTAGTCTTTCATTTAAAAGCCTGCAGTTGGAAGGGGTGTTTTCTCGTCTGAAGGATCAAAAAACTTTTGTTTCATCCCCTAAAATCAGGATCTCACCTCAGGGCAAGCATATTGCTACGTTGGATTTGACTGGCTCTGTAAACCTCTTTGCACTTGATGGTGACACACATGCCTTTTCACTTCATGCTCTTGGAAGTAGTAGACGCCTAATTGATGTTAAGGACATCAGTTGGTGGACAGATAATGTTCTCATGTTGGTAAGAGCGGATGGCAGTATTAGCATGTACAGTATCACTGAAAACGAGGTAGTTTCCAAAGATGACCCAGTTTTATCTGCACCATTATTGGAGAAGGCAAAGGCTACTGAAGGGCATGCTTTTATTTTGCAATCTAGCAGATATACTCCAGTTAACAAGCAGATGGATAGTGAATCGGAACCTAACCTGGCTAGTGGTTCTGGGGAGCATCAACAAACTGAAATGGATAAAATGTTATGGAGTCTGATATCATTCTCCAAAGTTACAGTAACAGAAATGTACTCTGTTCTGATAAGACAGAACCGATACAAGGAGGCTTTAGATTTTGCTTCCAGATATAATCTAGATAAGGATGAAGTTCTTAAAGCACACTGGTTGCACTCTGATGGTGATACTCATGACATAGACTCGTACTTAGCAAAAATTAAAGACCAAGTCTTTGTATTGTCAGAATGTGTAAATAAAGTTGTTCCTACAGAAACAGCTTTAAGGGCTCTGCTATCGTTTGGACTTCGTATAACTGACCATTACAAATTTTCTGGGTTGGATAGCAGCAGCGAGGAGTCAACATGGGACAGTCGAATCATTAGGCTTCGTTTATTGCGGCACAAAGACATGTTAGAGACATTCTTGGGAATTAATATGGGAAGGTACGTTCTTGGCATTCCTATTTGGATAAGGACATACAACCAGCAAATTGCTAATATAACGGAAGCATTTACAACTATATTACAGTTGCTAGTCACATTATTTCTACACACATCTAATAAAGTTAACATAATTCATCACATGCATAGAGCATATCTGAGTCACAGTGCAATACTCCAAATGCACGATTGAGATTTCTGCACTGACATATCCCTGTTAATTTGTTGTAGCTTTCAACTTATCACCCAAATGAGCTTAACCCAGTGGCAGCCTGGCCCATAGTTTTTACATGAAGGAAAAAGGAAAATGAATGCAATTATCTTCTAAGTCAAAGGAATGCTTTGTTGCCTTTTCCCACATTATATGATGGCTCATTCCAGTTCTCAAACCAGTTCCCTCTTTTTCTGCACTGTCTGATGATGTTAGCTTTCTAAGAAAAAATGTTTTGCTGCTTTATGACTTTGCTTGCTTGCTGATTACTAGTTTCTTCTAGCTAAATGCAATGTTCATGCTGTGTAGGTACTCAGCAGGAGAATATAGCAAATTCCGTTCGATGCCCCTGGTGGATACTGCCATAGCTTTGGCTGAAAGTGGAAAAATTGGGGCTTTAAATCTTATCTTCAAGCGTCATCCATATACTATCTCTTCAGACATTTTACGTGTTTTGTCTGCTATCCCAGAAACTGTTGCTGTTCAGACCTATAGTCAGTTGCTACCAGGGAAATCCCCTCCTAGTGTTGTCATATTAAGAGATGGTGATTGGGTTGAATGCGAACAGATGGTTTCATATATAAACAATTGTTCTACCCAGTTGGACCAGATTGGAGAGATCAAAACGGAAATACTTGTAAAGCACTCAACAGGCTTTTCATGGCCTTCTGTTGCTGAACTTTGTGAGTGGTACAAGAACAGAGCAAGGGACATTGACTGCTTGAGTGGACAGCTGGAAAACTGTCTGGCCATGATAGAGCTTGCATGTCAAAAGGGCATTGTAGAGTTGCAGCCATTCTTTGATGACATTAAATGCCTCTACCAAATTGTATATTCCAACGAGTTGACTGAGTTTATAATGAATCTTGTGACATGGGAAGATCTGCCTGATTATGAAAAGTTCAAAATCATCCTCAAAGGAGTCAAAGAAGATACAGTTGTTCAACGGCTAGAAGAAAATGCTATCCCTTTTATGAAGAAGAAATTTCACTTGATCTCCTCAAGTAGTGAATGCAAACAAGAAGAATCCTACCTGGTTAGATGGCTGAAAGAGGTTGCTGCTGAAAATGAGCTTTCTATTTGCTTAGCTGTTGTTGAAAATGGTTGTGGGGAGTCACCAATATATGGGCTCTTCAAGGATCTTGCTGAGATGATAGAAACAGCTGTTCACTGCATTTATATGTGCAGTGCAACTAACCAGTGGAATACCATGTCATCAATGTTATTGAAGTTACTCCATAAAACAAAACGAGAGAAATCTTTATTGGCTAGTGAAGAAGAATGCAATCCGAAAGATGCTAAGCAAGCTCTCGGTTCTTCTGTGGTTTCTTACGATGAGATACAACGGTTCTGCGCTGATATCTTATCTTCTATGGGAAATGGTCCAGAACATTTTTATCACTTTGATTCGGTACCTTACGAACTTAATAATGTCAAATATCTTGATATATTGGAGAAGAGGCTAAAAGTTGCTGAAGGCCATGTAGAAGTTGGGCGGCTCTTTGCTTATTATCAGGTATTGATGCCTCGTCAGTAAAGTTACTGCTTTTCTGTTTTTTGTTTTGTGCTCTTAAGTGTTTTGAAATGTTAAATTGCAGTAAATCTACTTAAACTTTTTTAGCATTACTGCTCTGTGTAGGATACCAGTGAGCATATGTGAGGGGAGAGAAAGAAAACTTTATCACATGTTTTCGTGCTGGGAAAGGCTGCCTATTTGTTTCCATAAGGCCAGACCCAACCGAAATCCAATACATAATTGCTTCACGATTACCTCACAGAACCACTCTCATGTTTGAACTACCAAATGGACTTTTAAGGATCTTTCATTTTAACAGTGAATAGTTAAGTTTTTTCAATCTGCTCATAAGAAGCTTGAAGTATTGGCAACCTTTGGATTTTAATGGGAAAGGAACCTGACCTTCAGGAATGATTTTTAAGTTGTTGCCAAGATTGGAGGAGAGTGCTATTTTAATCACTGTTCTTTCTTTTCTTGACTTTGGTGGGCTTGGCAGAACTGTTAAGTGGGGCTAAAGAATGCACTGGGGAAGATGTGAGTGGGTCGATTGGAATGGGAGAACACTGTGAGGCAGATGCTTTTTGTAAATAAGTAGTACAATTGTTCTTGTGCTGTCGTTCATTTTTTATTCCTTTGGATATTTATTTTCACATAGGTGCTAAATTTAAGCTAATACATGTAAATGAACTATAAAGCTTGCTAGCACTTGTGACTTTCATTTTTGTGGATTGTTTACTTGTTTGGCAATGTTTTCCACTGTCAGTTCAATTCATAGCTGGATGTGATTACAGGTCCCGAAACCAACACATTTCTTCCTTAGTGCTCACTTAGATGAGAAGAATGTAAAGCAACTTATACGGCTGCTTCTATCCAAATTTGGCAGACGTCAGCCTGTTCGATCAGACAATGAGTGGGCTAACATGTGGCGTGATTTGAAACTCTTCCAAGAAAAGGCATTTCCTTTTCTTGATTCAGAATATATGCTGGCAGAATTTATCAGAGGGCTTTTGAAAGCTGGTAAATTTTCACTAGCCAGGAATTATCTTGGAGGAACAAGTGCAGTTTCTTTGTCCATGGAGAAGGCTGAAAATCTTGTGATACAAGCGGCAAGGGAGTATTTCTTCTCCGCTTCCACTCTGTCTGGGAATGAAGTGAGTTAACTATATCAAATTATTTGTCATCCAAATACTGTTCTGCCATCTTATTTTTTATTAATGCTAACTTGGATTATACAATCCTTTGCAGATATGGAAAGCCAGGGAATGCTTAAATCTGTTACCTAATAGCAAAAATGTTCAAGCCGAAACTGATATAATTGATGCTCTTACTGTTAGACTTCCTTATCTAGGGGTGACTATCCTTCCTGTTCAGTTCAGGCAGATAAAGGACCCTATGGAGATTATCCGCATGGTGATTACGAGTCAAACAGGGGCATATCTTCATTTTGAAGAGATTATTGATGTTGCTAGACTTCTGGGATTAAGAAGTGAAGAGGAAGTAGCTGCTGTGGAGGAGGCTATTGCCAGAGAAGCTGTGGTAAATGGTGATCTTCAGCTAGCCTTTGATATCTGTCTAAATTTAACAAGAAAGAGTCATGGTGCAGTGTGGGATTTATGTTCTGCAATTGCTAGAGGTCCTCCACTTGACAATTTGGATACTGATACCCGTGAAAAGCTGTTGGGCTTCTCTCTCAGCCATTGTGACGAAGAATCTGTTGGGGAATTATTGAATGCTTGGAAGGAGCTTGACGTTCATGGTAAATTTGAGAAATTAATGATTACAACGGGAACAAATCCTCCCAATTTCTTCATTGATGGATCTTCAGTCACACCACTTCCTGTGCAAAGTGTGCAAGACATACTTGACCTGAGTGAGGATAGTGGCCATGACAGACATAAAGACCATGTGGAAATTGTTAAAGAAATGTTGTCTAAAGTTTGCTTGGACTTGTCAAATGGAGATGCACATACTTGGGAGTCTATGCTGATAGATAATCGGAAATTCTTGTCCTTCGCAATGCTGGAATTACCATGGCTTTTTGAATTGTCCAATAATGAAGTGCAGGATGGTGAAAATCAGACTTCAAGAACAGATCATACCACTCGGAGATATCGATTTTCAACAAAAGTAGAAGCAACAATTAGCATCATATATTGGTTAGCTGTAAATGGTTTGGCTCCCAATGACAATTTAATCATGATTCTTGCAAAGTCTATAATGGAGCCTCCTGTTGATGAAGAGTTTGATGTACTGGGCTGCTCGGTTCTTCTGAATCTCATGGACCCTTTCAATGGAGTGAAAATCATAGAGGAGGAGCTAAAAAGACGAGAATGTTATCAAGAAATCAGCAGCATAATGAGTATAGGGATGTTATATAGTTCCCTCAACAATTCTAAGAAAGAGTGCTCCACTCCTGAGCAGAGGAGAAATCTGTTGGTTCAAAAATTTCATGAGAAGTTCACCTCAGCCGATGCAGGTAGGTGTATTAAAAACAACAGCGCATCAATCTGGTTACTATTTTACCTTTGAATATTCAGTCAGGCTCAATATTCCCTTATATGAATTATTTTATGCTAATAGTAGTAATGTAGTATGTACCATTTTCATCTTTTTTTTTACCTTTTCTTTGACAGATGATTTAGATCAGATTGATATGGAAAATACAACCTTCTGGAGAGAATGGAAATCAAAGTTAGAAGAGGAGAAACAACTGGCTGATCAAGCGCGAATACTCAAACAAATATTACCTGATATAGACACATCTCAATTCTTGTCTGGCGATGCTAATTATATCAAAAGAGTAGTTTTCTCCTTTGTTGACTCGGTAAAGCTGGAGAAAAAACACATACTCAAGGAAGCAGTAAAGATAGCTGAGACGTATGGCTTGCAACGAACTGAGGTATCTCTCTCACACATCCGAGCTTATATTTTAGTTTTCTTTAGATGTAAACTTCTTAGCAGCAGTTTTGTCTCTGATGTTTAACAATCTCATATTGTTGCTTGGATTTAGGTGCTTTTACGATTTCTTGCCTGCAGTCTTGTCTCTGACTACTGGGATAACAACGATATTCTGAATGAAATTTCTGAATTTCGAGAAGACATTGTCAGATCAGCTAAGGGTGTGATTGATATGATATATTCAGATGTCTATCCAGAGATTGATGGGTATAATAAGCAACGCCTCTCTTACATTTATGGCATTCTTTCGGCATGCCATTCATATCTGAAGAGGACTAATGAGATAGAATTGAGATACCCAGAGCATGTGCATACGCATAAGCTTGAACCATTTCAGTATTACAAGGTCCTTGAGGAAGAGTGCAAGAAAGTATCTTTCATTGTTGGCTTGAACTATAAAAACATTGCTGGATTGGATAATCTGAACTTTGAGCATTTCAATGAAGAAGTATGCAAGAATATCCATGCCTCTACCGTCACTGCTCTAGCCGATATGGTACAAGCTCTTGTGAGTATGTATGTTGATGTACTTGCCAAGGGACTTGTATCACGACAAGGTGTTTACAAGCACTATGTTCTCGGCTTGCTGGCATCATTAGAAGGCCGCAGTGAAGCACGATCAAACTGCACAGATTATGAAAAGTTGCAAGCTGTCCTATGTGAAATTGAGTCGAACTATGATAGTTGCAGGGAGTACATCCAAGCTCTTCCAGCCACAGATATTTCATATATTGTTGGAAGATATTGCACCCTCTGTTTTCCATCTAACTTAGCACGAAGCCATCCACAGGAATCTTCGTGGAAGAAACCTCTTGCCATGCTGCTAACATTTTGGTCTAAACTTGTTGATGACATACCGGGGGAGTCAATTGATGCTTCCTCACATGAAATGACAGAGTACTTAAATTCAAATAGGTTATCTCTGTGTATGGGGACTTTCAGGCAACTGTTGATAAATGATGAGATAACAGTGCACCAAGGATGGGATGCCATCTCCATGTATGTAAAAGATTGCCTTAAAAGTGGAATCATGATGGAAACATCATGTTTTTGTCGAGCTATGATTCTATCAGGCTGTAGCTTTGAATCTGTTGTTGAAGTATACTATGGAGGACAGGGGCAATTGGGGACTGAGAATGCAGATCCAAGCAATTCTTTGGATCTCTTAGAACTTTATAATGCTGCTACAGAACAGTGTTTGTCAGATTTGATTGAGGGCTCTTGTGAGTATCGAACATTGCTTCATCAGCTGCTTTCATCATTGAGCCGGTCAACAGGAAAACATGCTGGCACTCTAGAAATGGTCAGATCTGGTGTTTGGGGGAGGTTAATTCACTTTTCTGAAGACATGCAGCTAGAGAGCCAATTACGAGTGTATGCGCTGCAGCTGATGCAATGTATGACAGGAAGAAACCTTAAAACTCTTCCAAATGAGATGGTATCCCAGGTCCAGCTGTGGGAATCATGGTATGAGCATGGAACAGGTGCTGCCATAGCTGATGAGAGTATCAACCCCTCTAGCAGCATCACTGGGACTCTTGTGGCACTTAGATCTACTCAGATGGTCGCTGCTTTTCTTCCTGATGCTAACATTACTCCGGAAAACCTAGCAACTCTTGACTCTGCAGTATCTTGTTTCTTACAATTGTCAGAGCATGCTTCTGCTGCGAACATTGCAGTTTTGGAAGCAGTGTTAGACGAGTGGGAGCAATTGTTCTCCCCCAAAGAAGAGCATGTTCCGCGTCATGAATCACCAAAAGAAACAAGTGACTGGAGTGATGGATGGGATGATGGATGGGAGGCCCTACCAGAAGAGTTGGAGAGTCCAAAGAACAAACAAGAGGCTGCACTGTTATCTGTCCATCCCCTCCACAGGTGTTGGATGGAGATAATCAGAAAACGTGTTGAGCTTGGTGAGCTGCACAAGGTCATTGAACTTCTGGACCGTGCATCTTCGAAACACAGTGTGTTCGTAGAGGAAGAAGAAGCACATAGCTTGGTTGAACTTGTGTCTGCTATGGATTGCTTCATGGCTCTCAAAATTGTCCTTTTACTCCCATATGAAGCTCCGAGATTGCAGTGCCTGCAGATGGTTGAGGTAAAAATGAGGGAAGGAACTGTGTCCACCTCATCAAATGCTGATGATCATGAACTCCTTGCCTTGGTTCTGTCATCTGGAACTATGCAGAAGATCACAACGGAAGAGGCACACTCCAAATTGTTCTCTTACTTATGCCACCTTGTTGGGCATCTTGCAAGGTCATTCCAGACTGATCTCCTTGTGCAATGGAACGATGAACCCACATCAAAGACCAACAGATCTTTACTCTTCGGTAGGGTTTTGTTTCCGTGTTTCATATCTGAACTTGTCCTAAAAGGCCACTACCTATTGGCTGGGTTCATCATCTCCAGATGGATGCACACTCATCCGTCCCTGGGCCTGATGGATATCGCTGAGACCAGCATACGGCATTTTCTGCAAGGTCAGGTTGCCCAAGTTGACCAGTCAGGAGGGAGCATTGTTTCTTTCCCTGAGGATGAAGTGTCTGTGCGACACACAGTCTCCACTCTGCAGTCCAAACTGGTTTCTCTTGTGCAAGCTGCATTGTCGGCGCTTCCAAACCAAGAGTTGTAGGCAGCAGGAAGTTTTGTGTACATTTTTTAACTTTATTTACACGTGGTTGTACCACCAGTGTAGCTGTAACAATGTAACACAAAATGTTTGCTCGATATAATGGTAAAGGTGAATAGCGCAAGATTTCAGAATGTTGGTGGGCAAAGGCAGTTTTCATTACATTACATATCTTTTCCTGTTACAGAGGTACATTGCAAACCTGTTTGTGCACAAATTTTTACAACTAACCACAGTTCTAATGAATTGGGATATTGCATACGTCAACATGGAAGCCAGAAGATCAGGTGAAGGTCAGAAGGTGTCAAGGCTGATGTTTGGATATGTAGTCATCTTCTCGGTCATATCGTGTTTTGAGGGTATCAGGTTGGATGTCGATGTTGATTATATGATACAGGGTGGTTACGTTTCTCTTTTTAGTTTGTTTGGGTTGCGAACTGGTGTTAAAACTGTTATCTGGTTATCATGACTATTCTCACTTGAAAATAATCTTTATGATTCCTCCCACTGAGACAAAACGTACACCCGTTGAGAAACAAGATGCTCACTTCCTCCTTTACGTACATGTACGCACGCAAGTTTGCATCTAACAACTTTTTATTTCAAACGATGGGAGTTGTCTTTTAAAAAACACTTTTTGCGTAACTTTTTATTTTAAATTATGGGGGGTTTGTTCTTAAAAAAATTACATCCTCAGCAGCTCAAAACCGTTGACCCTGTTGACCCATCCACAGCATTGGAACCATAATGATCCCTTGGGCACCATTTTAGGCTTTAGAGCTGGACCACTGCGGTAACGAAAACTCGTCTAAATATGCGTATTTGTCCATTCAGGTTTTTATTTAAATGTCAGCATTTGAACGTTCTGGAACAATGCTGGCCACCCAATCCGAATTAGCTTAGGTGCCCTGTTTAACAGGCTGCACATCTGGAACAATCTTGGGCTTGTGGAACGCGGGTCTAAACCGGGCATTTCTTCGTAGCTCCATGCGGAAGTCATATTTCAGGAGAGCTTGCCTGCGGTATAGGAAGGCTTTTAATTTCTACTAAAAGGCATACGGGTCAGATCAACATTTGTCGGGTCGGGTCGAGTCATGTCAGGTTTCCGGGTCAAAATTTTCGGCCCATGCTTGGCCCAAGCCAACCGTTGGGCTAGATTTTTTGGCCCATGCCCGACCCATGGCATGGTTGGGTTAGGTCGGGCCAATCCGGTGTTTTTATGTGTAATTTTTAGGTTGGATCGGTTTTTTTGGGTTTCGAGTCAAAAAATTTGGCCCTCGGTTGGATTTTTTGGCTCATACCCGACTTTTAGGTTGGATCGGATTTTTTTGGGTTTCGAGTCAAAAAATTTGGCCCTCGGTTGGATTTTTTGGCTCATACCCGACCCGTCGCGTGACCGGGTCAGGTATTTTTTGGGCGGGTTGGGTCAGGTTTGTCGGATCAGGTAACCCATTATCAGGTCTAGGGTCAGATTCAAGTTTGTTAACTACATATTTTTCAAACACCAGCAACCTGATACCGCAAAGCTCTTTCGAGCAGTTAGCACCTGATAGAGGTACTGAGCAGAGAAGAAGCCGTTACTGCTCACGCTGTAAGCAGTGTCCAAGTAGTTTAAACATGCGCAACGCCTGAAAAGCAGTAGACAGTAGTTCACACAGGAAATAGGTGTGCCAGGGAGGGTAGTTCAGCCACATCCCAACCCAGCGTGCCCAGAGTCTGGTAATAAAGCAAACCCGCTTGAGAATCAGAGTGCAAATAAATCACACCAGAGCCATACCTTTGGTTACCCATTTACACCATGGCATCCAACTTCCTTGTTACATGAGCCTGCTCATCGCTCTCATGGTGTCAGCCTCCAGCACCACCTCCGTCGCCGTACCTTCCCCACGTACGGTCAGCAACGACATCGCCACCACGGCACAGGAGATGCAGCGCGCGCGCTACTTCACCTTCGTCATGCTCATCAGGATGGTGCAGGAGAAGATACCGCGCAACACCACCTTCCTGATGCCCAACGACAGGCTGATGTCCATGGCATCGATCTCTGAGAGCCAAGTGCTTGAGTTCTTGTCCAGGCATTCCATCGCGGCGACGCTGATGTTCAACGACCTCATCAGGCTTCCCAACGGAACGGTCGTTCCCACCCGCCGCTCAGGCGACACGATCACAGTGACCAACATCAGGCATCAGAAGCTCTACTTCAACGGCATCGAGCTCACCAGTCCTGACCTCTGCCACTCGGGGCAGTCATTCAGGTGCCATGGAATAAATGGAGTCATAAGGCCAACAGAAGCACGGAGAGTAAAAGCGATGACTTGCACTCGCTGTGCTGCTCCAACTTCTGCAGTACCAGAGACACATTTGGCCGAAAACCAATCCTTGAGCACATCTTCTCCCATCACAGGTTCTGCCACGATCCATGCCCATGAACCTGCAGCAGAAAGCTCTCAAAGTTCAGACACTACTATGTCAAAAACTGGATTGGCTAGTACTACTTTAGTGATAGCATTGATGTTTTCCATTTTCTAAATCTGGATCCACAGCCAGATTCTTGTTCAATGAATGAATCTTCATTTGAGTAAAATTAGTGCATGAAAGTAGGATTTTTCTTTGTTAGATAAATCATTATATCAATCATTATACATATTCTAGAAGTCTGATAACTTTATATCTATATCAGCAATACTTAATAACAAAAGTAATAAAAATATGAATTACAATTGCTACCTGTACAGTAGTCAGCAGGCGTGCAACTGAACTATGCTTGCATCATCTAATAGGAGAGAAACTTCAATAGTATCATTACTCCAGAAACACTTTCATGTAAACAAATTAAAACAAGATCATAGAAGTACAAGTACCCAGATTCAATATAAATTTATCAGAACCAGGGGCAACTTTTAGCAACCTGGAAAAATAAGTGTAATAAACCATTATGCTGCACACTCCAGAGACAGAAGATAGATAAGGAAGAATAAGTATTACCAGCATCACTCAACAGAAAACTAGCAGTGTGCCTTTTAATCAGCTACCTACAGCTGGCAGTTTTTCCAAACAAATAAAAAACAAAACCCCACCATGGCTGACGATTAAACATGATTACATGACTGGAACAAACCCAGGGACTTCAAAGTAAAATAAGACAAACACAAAAGGAGGGACTTGAGAGCACACAAAATATTTACTAATGTAGAGGTTGAAACATTCTTCCTCCTCCATGTGTCAATAATTATATCAAATAACTGGGAACAAACTGATGTAAGCAACATTATACATAAACTAGGCAGCAGTGCAAGGCCAGCAAAATGTTCAATCTGATTGAATTAAAAGAAACCAATCTTTTGCCAGGTATACATAACAATACTAGTCAGCAATACAAATTTGTAAATTTGAGTTTATCCACTATTTCTAACAGATACAGTGAACTGGGTCACAACCTACGTCTTCAGTCACATCTTGACTTCTAAAAGATAAGCCAAGATAGATCTGAAACAGGAACCACCCACACACAAGGTTGGCATTAACATTATCACAACCCGGTAACAATTAACTGCAATAAAGTAAGGAGTTAACACGCATACTACAATTGCGCCTCCCAATAATCTAGTTAGGGCCATGCCATGCGACCATTGCATGATAGCTCAATTAGTTTCCCTTTTTCTGGCTGTCATCGCCAGAATGTTGCAGCTTCTTGTTAAGTCCTGCCTCATCAGTTTTGTGTTGTTTGCCTTCAAGTTTTTCCTATGGAGCAGAAAGAGTGTTAGCATACATACTTCAGCAGAATAATATTGAAAAGTGGCAAGCGAACCTTTAGTGAGTTATTCTTTGATAGAAGTTCCTCATACTCTTTTCTGATACGGTTTACTTCATCTCTAAGTGAAGCATTTTCCTGCTTTAATACATCAGCACGTTGAGCCAACTCTTCACACTCAGCCTGCAAAACTCACAGTTGTACTCTATCACCTAGTGAACAATACAATGTCATCCAGTATAGCTCAAGTTGAACTAACAATACCTGTTTACGCAACCTAGATCTGCGTGCTGACTCCCTGTTGGACTGCTTCCTTCTTTGCCTTTTGAGCTCACGTTCATCCTGAACCACAAGATAGTCAACATAACTAGTTTCACATATTGCCATAATTACTGAAGGTTCAAATTTATATCCACAATTATAATAAAAGGCCGATTGAATATCTCAAAGAATCTGTGGAAGCTAACTTCTATAAAACATATCATGCTGGCAGGTATTGGATAGAAACAGTGCAGAAAAAAGAGAGATTATCATTTCACAGTCAATGACACAACACACACTTCATTCTTGATCTGTGTACACTGTACACAGGACTGAAATGAGTACATAGGACCAGAGCTGGTAGCAAATATATTCATAAACAGTTTCATTTCAATTTCGCCAACACAATATATTCTAAGCATAATGAGTACCCGCATCGTAAAGGATCAAGTCATCGTACTGATTATATGGTACGTACAAAAATGTGAACAGAAATAGCACGATATAGAAGGAAAAGTTCCTTCTGTAACTGTTGAGATACGCCCTGAAGGTTGAATCCCAGACAGACGAGAGATGAGAGAAAGAGAGAGGAAGCAAGAGAGCACATAAGAGAGAGCTAATGAGCAAAGGCCAAAGGTCCTATCCCCCAAGCCCTAGGGCTCTATTTATAGGGAGGGAGAGGTGGATGTTTATGTTTATTCCATTGGCGGAGTCAAATAGTACAAATAGGTCCCTAGATGTTACAAATGGGGCCCATGAATGTTACAACTAAGTGAAACCAAATGGTTTGAAAATAAAAGAATGGAAAAGGTGGAGAACACAGTGCATATACAGCAGAGTGAAAAAGGATAACACAAACCTGTATCCACTGCTCTCCTGGGACCACAGCACCTGTAACTGCTGTTGGGGTCACTTTGCCATGAATCGCGGGAGTGGAGCTTGCTGTGTTGGCCCAATAATCCATCCCTATGTTGAGGTTTGTAGTTGGACCAGGTACTGGGCCACTTGATGGCATTGGCATGATTGCCATAGTTTGGTTCAATTTCCCTTCAGATGGTGAGCGTGATGCACCATTCTGGGAGCTTCGAACATCTAATTGAATGCAAATTGGCACCAAAATTAAATAACTTCAGAAATGCAAAAGGAGAAGCAGAAGTAGATATGTTCATATATTTACCTCCATCTTGTTCCTGTCCACTTCCCTTATGATGTGAATCCTGTAAAGATTACTCAATGAGAACAACTCCCAAGCATTAGCAACTAAATCATGAATCATGATACATGTCAAAAATATTAGACCATATACATTTACATCTTAAACCCAACTATGACAAGAGTGTACTAAAACTAAAAACGTCAAAGCAACTATGCTAGTGTGGTCCGACGGACAACAAGCAAAAAAGTATGTTCAATTGGACAACAATACCAGGAGGCAAATCTCCCATGGATATCCAAAAAGATACTATAAATTTGTTGCAACTAATCTTCTGTACACATAATGCATACACAACAAAAACGGAGAAGAACTTACATTCTGAGAATTTCCTTCACTCCCTTCACTTGAACTTTCGCTCCCACTTTCCCCACTGCAAACAGAAACACCAAGCCTTTTACTAATGCAAGTGGAAGGTACACAAGAACAAATGGTATTTAATTGACTAAAAACATACCTTTGAGAAGTGGCTCCATTAGCTGATGCTCCTGAGGTCTTACCATGTTCGGTGGGATTCTTTCCAGTAAGCATGTTCAAGCTACCTAAACTTCCTTTGGATCTTTTTGTTGGACTTTTATCTTTGCCTTCAGATGGCTTTCCGTCAGTATCACCAGCTGCAGCAGTAGTTCCCTAGAAAGCCTAGAAGCATTAGACTCCTCGATGATAAGCACAAGAAAGATGAAGCTAAGATTGTCATGTCTTACAGTGGCGTCAGCATTGCCATTTGGAGAAGTCATGGCATAAGGAGTAAATGGATGTGCACCCTGCGCAACAGTACAATGACAATAAAGGTCAGCATTGCCATTTGAGAAGCACTAAAACTAGAGCCTTGTGGTGGCCATACCGGGGGCATAGATGGGTGAGCATATACTCCAGGAGGGTACATGACATACGGCGGTGGCGGTGTTCCATATGGTGGGATCATAGGCTGAAAGGAAGTAATGAGAAAAGTGTGAACAAAAAAAATGTGCATTGGTCATTCCATTAAATTACCTAGCAAAAGAGATCAATTTACTTGAACCACATTCACCTTCCAAAATATAACATATTTCTAGTACAATAGTACTTTTGATTTAGATCTATGTTTTAAACAGCGATATGTCATTTTTAAAGAAATAAGGGTTAATTTTACATCGCAACCAATGTTGTGAAATGATAACGGTGTCAACAGGCCTGTCACATAACAGTCCATCACCAAGAAGACAGCTCCTCAGCTGCATTTGGTATAAGGATTATCAATTGCAAAATTTCCTTAGAACTAATATACAAGGAGCATTTCTTAAACAGGTAAAGTTTCCCATTTAAAGCGTACCGGTAACTAGAAGTTTGACATACACTTAAACAACATTCTAACATATAAAAAAATTGAAAAGGAGTCAGCCAGAAACAGCTGTCACTATATATTGAAAAGAAGGCAAAAGGATTACTTGAGCTCCCCACATGTAAGGATGGCCCTGTGGACTTGATGCCACAGGTGAAGGGAAGAACCCATGTGGTGGGATTGGAGGATATGCCTGCAAAAGGACAACAGAACATAATTACTAAAAAGAGCAGCATTGCTGGAAAAATATCTCTATTTGTGATATAGATGGACAAAGAAGTCATCAAGAAAAGAAATATGACATTCAAGAAATACTTTTTCATTTGGAAGTTGGAACCTATAAAAAGGGGTAAAGTACATATGCCCATTTTGAATCTCTCGGCTCTCGCGCAATATAGCAATCTAAAATCAGCATTACTTTGCTTTCAACTATGCATATATTGATCTGATTGTTATCCTTTAATGTTAGGGACTGTATGTCTACTAATTATGGAAATAAAAGGTTGACTGCTACTGTATTCATCTCCCTCTTCTCTCATGTTGCCACCGAAGGGAGGGGAGGTGTAACATCCCGGATTTTTCCGGAATGTTCCTTGAATGCAAAAATGTGGATTTCAAAATTTTGCTTGCTTTGTTGTGAAATCACTTAGAATGTCTTCTTGTGAATCTCCCTAAATTCCTAGGAAATTAAAATTTACCTTTAATTTATGCTTAGGAAAAATTGAATGCTAGAGTGATTTGGTTCTTTTGGGTTTTAAGTGTGTGCTTGAGTGGAATTCGTATTTGAATTCAAACCGTTCAAATACAAATTCAAACTCTAACCTAACTAAACCCTTACCAGGCCTAAACCCCTAACCCAAACTAACCCAGCCCGGCCCATCGAACCCTCGGCCCAAACCTTTCCGGCCCAGTCGCCCCCACCTTTTTCCCCAACGCCAAAGCCGCCAGCCGCCGCCGCTCCGAACTCGCGAACGCCGCGCGCCGCGTCCGCCCGGCCGCTCGC
>CM014272.1:83242336-83287751 GCA_004135705.1 Alloteropsis semialata | reverse complement strand
CGAAGAAGAGTGGAACGCGCCGCCGAGCACCACGCCGACCTCGTCCTGCTTCACCTCGCCACCGCGCCAAGCCCCTCACGCCGAGTCGCTGGTAAGCAGACCGTGACCACCCCTTGCCGTTCTAATTCCCATGCTGTCTGACCGTGAGAGCCCTCGCGCCGATGAACCCACCATGCCCGGCCTTCGAGCCGCTTGTCTGCAGGAGTCCTTTCAATCACCCGCTCGCCACCAGTGCCCTTCTGCTGTTCTGCCATGGCCAAGCAGCGCAAGCCCACCTTGCCCTCCATGTGTTTGACAAAATGCCTAAACCCTCGTCGTAGTGCTGTTTTGCAGTCGCTTTGCTTGCTGCTGTGATGCCGGCCTTCGTGCCGCTATGTTTTGCGCAGGTGCTGTTGCCCTCATAACCAAGCCGTGCTCCAAGAGACCTAGCCATGGCTACCCTTGTCCTCGCCCCTAAGGTGTTCGATGTAATGTCTAACCCGCCTTGCCGTTGCCCCGCTGCTGTTCTGTGTCGCGTGCCTTCGTGCCGCTGTGTCTTGTGTAGGTGTAGTTGCTCCCTTGACCAAGCCAAGTCCAAATAGAACTCCACCATGGCTGCCTTGACCTCGCCCACAACATGTTCGATGAAATGCCCAAAACATCTGTGCATGTCCTGGCTTTTCCGTTTCGCTGTTGACCATCATCTCTTGTGAGTCGATCGTGAGTCATGAACCTTGCCGTTGAATCCTTGCTGTCCCTGACCATCTCCATGCTGTTACCCTGTCAACCACGTCGCGGCCATGGAACGCCATGAACCCGCGTCCTAGCTGATGCCATGCCGTTCCTTTCCGGTGACGTTGCGGCCGTGGACGACCACGTACCCGCACGCGTTCACCCAACCAAAGCTTAGTTACGACTTCGTGTCGTACAGCCCGTAAACCCGTCAAGCCGAGCCATGCCGAGCCGTTGCCCGACCCTCGCGTCCTTGTCGCGGCCATGGACGACCAAGAGCCCGCGCGTGTTCGCGTTAAGCCGAACCAGCCCAAGTTACGACCCTGTCCGAAGCCTTGCCCTGCCCGTTCCTAAGCCGTCCTGTCGTCGTCCCTTGCCGAATGAGATGCTGTCATGATGAACCATGAGTTCGCGTGATAACTCGACTCCTTGCCCTTCAACCCAAAAGCCATGGACGACCTGGCTTCACCCCTCGTTATACCAACGTTTTCCCCGTAACGCGGCCGTGGTGAACTACGTGCCTGTGTGTCGTAAACCTAAGAGGTACCCTTGCCGTTTAAGCCCGAGCCGTGAACAACTTCGTTCGTTGCCTTTGCCTTGACCCTGAACCTAAGCCGTGACCCTTCTTGGTCCATGACCGCTCCGGCCAACCTCTGCCTGGCCTGTTCTCGGCTTAACCTCGAACCACACCAGAGACCAACTCCGACCCGCCAACAGTCTGTCTCAGCCCACTAACATTTCGGGCCCGTCTTCTAACGAGCCGGGCCCACTAACTGACTATCTGGGCCACTAACACTACGGGGCCCATGTGATGACATGTGTCCCCCACTGACCGGATCAGCCTGTCCACCTGACCATTGGGACCCGTACATTGATGTGTGGGACCCGCTAACTTAAGCCGCTAACCAGGTTTAACCTCCTTCTGACCCCGTTGACCTAGTTGACATTCGCCGTTAACTTGGGCAACACTGATGTCAACAGGGCCCAATGTTGGTGTCAGATATTAACCCTACGTGTTGATATCGTAATGATGTTAGCACGGCTAACCCGGGCCTGGCATGAGGCGCATTTCGGTGTTGCCGCATGTCAGTTGTGTTTCTTTTCCTTTTGCGAAAATCTAGAAAGGGTTTATTAAAGGAAAATAGTATAAAATCAACCGTAGCTTAGAATAAATTGAAACCAATTTAGGTATTCCTTCTAAAATCATGAACTACCCGTTAGTGTGAGGTTTGGTGTTATTTGGTTCTTATTGCTTCTTATTTGGAGTGTATTCGCATTAGAATCCGTTGTTTATTTATGCAAACGTGTGCTAGGATCTGAGGAAGAACTAGAAGACTTCGTGGACTTCATCAACTTGGACTTCATCAAGTGAAGACTTGTACGACTACATCAAGATGAGTTTGGATCGTAAAGTCACAGGTGTCCACGCCCATCCTGCTTTGAATCCTATTAGGCATTGCTACTAGTATGCTAGCGCTTTACTTTCTCGCATGATGATGATTATGACCTATTGCATGGCCTTATTTACGTAACGTTATCCTTGATAAACCCGATACACTTTGATGCTATGAACTTGCTATGCTTGCATGTGTATGGGATGGGTGTGATAGGATTCTTGGCGTGTGTGGGGCAAAAACCCGGGAAAGGAGTAAGGGGTTTTGGGAACTTTGCGGGGGTGAGCAGCTTAACTCGATCTCGTATCGAGGGCTTGGGGTGCGAACTTAGGCGCATCCTGTGTGGTACCTGTGGCGGGTACATGTTCTTTGTGTTACTTGAGGAGTTTGGCGGCAATACCTGTAATGGGTGCGCGAGCGGACCACTGAAGGTGGATACGCTATTTGACGGTGACGCTCACCCCGGCACCAAAAACCGAGTTGGTTATACCTTGCCCCAGGACTTTCCGTGCTCACCACTTACATCTTATGGGGGGTGTTCCAGCCAGCCTAGTTAAGTGCGGTACCCGGACTGTAAGGAGTTAGCGGAAGTGTGTGGGGGAAAAGGCGGAGACCTTTGTTCCCCCGAAGGAGGCTCATACCCCGGGACTTGGCCACCGCGGGGGAGGCCATCACAGTTCTCGGACACCGAGTTGCGTCTTCAGTGTATCCTAAGCCGGGAAATGCAGGAGGGTACCGTTCACTGACTAGGGTCTGTGCTGTGGGTTGTGTCTCAGTCGGTTGATCCCCGGCTTGCAGCCCGAGTGGTTCCAGGAGTACAAGCTCTGCAGAGTCTAATCTATATATATAGCCGCCGTCCGCGGACAAGGGACGATTCCTGGGTGACATGTTATCTCCGCCATTGTTTTAGGGATTTCTACCTCCCCTCTAGAGTAGGGCCTGCCTCGGGCAGTTGAGATGTGAAGGGTGGGAGCTTTCACATCGCCTAGAGAGTGATGAGTGGAAGATATTGGTGACGGGTACCTGGTGCGCCAGGATTGCTCGTGGTGTTGTGAGAATGGTTTTGGGATGGAGATGCTGCTGCTTGCATAGGGTTAACCTTAAGCCTATCCTTGATATTTCTTATACTAGATTTAGGCCACCTTAAAGCTTGCATTACGGATGGTGACGTGGACCTGTCCCAATCCTTGGGGGCAGTTTGTGAATGAACAGGTGAAGACTCGAAGTGCAAGACCAATTCCGGTGGAGATGGTGAAAAGGTTGCTGTGCTATGCTCAAGTGTTGCCTGTGGAAATGGAGCTCTGATGATGAAGCTGGCGTGAAGCCTAGTTACCGCTGCGTTGGTTTTCACATTGTCGTTTAGCCCAAGGGGCATGTACCAATACGCTTTTCCGTTGTATCCTTGATGTAAATCTAACTCTGATGATTGTTTTTCGTGGTATGGAAATGATATCCAGCTGAAATGAGTTCTGTACGTGATAGCTGTTGATTCTGGGACTATCACAATGGTACAGGGATTCGGATTCTTGTAATTGAAAATCCGGGTCGTTTCAGTTGGTATCAGAGCTGTACTTGACCGTAGCACGCAACCTTAGATTGGACGATAGCTAGGAAGCCCTGACTTGAGTCTATTTTGATATATACATCCTTGGACTACTTCAGTAATATTCCTTGAACTACTTGATACCCAACTCTCCTTGATTTTCTTCCTAATTGACTCACTGACTTATCCCTCCATCGTCCCTGGCAAAAGTGAAGCATGAGGAAGTATCCGTTCTACCCCTTCGGATCACCGTACAGAAGTTTTCAACTTGTTTCAACAAGTGTTTGAAGCAAACTGGTGATAGTACTCTCCACGTCCTCTACAATGGATGGATAGACGGACAAGAATAGGATTGTGCCACTAAAGTCACACCAAATGTACTTGCAGAGCAAGAGTGCAAGATTAACCAACTTCTATTCATCTCCACCAACAAGAAGCCCAGATGATCTGTTGAGAAAGCAACCACTCACTGAAGGAGGACACACCCGAAGAAAGAACTCATCAAGCCACAACCGATCGAGAACCATGAGCTTAGAAGATCAAACCTCTGAAAGGAATAATGATCAAGGATCTACAAGATAAGTTTGCCAAGAAGGTATAAGGATTGGATTTCTCAGACTTCCCATTGAGCCTTTTTGATTCACAGAAATCAGAACATCATGAAGAGATCGTCATGACGAAGATGGAAAAGCAATGCTACTTTTGGAATGAGGTCGAGACTTTTCGGATGTACGAGTTTGAAGATGCAACAGTGAAGTGCTTCAGTTTGTTTTCACCAGCCTGTAGTGTGTGACCACCCTTTTGGAAAAGCCATCGATATAGTAGTATCGCTTAGTGTGCGAGATCTCTAAGGTATTTGGAGTTGGCCTTGAGATAGCACTTAGGTTATAATGTAATGCATGTGATTGGTTCTTGTGTTGTTCCCTTGTTTTTGTTGCTTGTTCTCATTGAGTGTAGGATAGCGTTGTTTTCTGTGCTTGTATCTCAACTCCTTGTGCAGCTAGTTAGAACACTACCCAATTAGAAATGACCACCACTATGTTTTGCCAAAGATACTAGCCCCCAAGTAAATTCTAGTGCTAACACTGAGGGGGGGAGAGCTAAGCGATCCCCACAAGTATGATGCCATGAGTTTACAAGCTAGTGATCTTTCTATCAACCCCAGAGTACAAGAATTGTTGGTCAAGCTACCTTGGAAGCATTGGAAAAGAAACACCATTCTGAGGTGAATGCTAAGAAGATAGAACCCAAACATAACCCCAGCTATAGGAGCCCTTACTGGAAGCACAATATTGGTTAAGTATTAATTGAGTACTCTGGAATCACCAAAGATGATCGAGAATAATTGTACTCAGTTACATGGACGAAGAGAACGTACTCTCTATGAAAGGATCCAAAACCATGAGACTTTTTGTCGAGTACGCTCGCTTTCATTCTACACTACACAAACCCCTATCCTGAACCTTTAGACTTGGATGAAGACGAAGACTGAAGAACACCCAACAAGGCCTTTGCAAGAAGAATCAAGTCAAAACAACAGAAGAAGCACATGATGTATACAAATACCTTTGGAATCTATACAAGATCTCTAGTAATCACTCCTTTGGGAGGATCGATGAAGTTAAGCGAAGTCAATACCTTTTTCAGGATAGTCGTTGGAATGAATATCATCAGAATAAGAGGCAATGGGATTTTGTCTAACACCCGAATGACACCATGGAACGACAAATGCCTGTAATAAACTACGATCATATGGAAGGAGATCATACTGGAAAGTATGGAAAAGCAATGGTGGTATTCACATAAAGGAGCATTGGCTATCTTGAGTCTGCTATAAAGGATGTTATCAAGTGGAATGTACAACTAAGAAGATCTATGCGGACATTTGGAATACCCGAACTTCTAGGTGTGGTAATTGGAAAGAAGAATTGATCTTTTCCTCACTTCTAAGGAAATATGGATGACCCTTCGGAAGACTAAGGATGAGAAGTGACAGTTCGTAATATGAATAACCAGAAGCAGGCACTAATACGAGAATATCTCTAAGAGTGTTATAACCAACACATGGATTCAACAAAGGATTGAAAAGTTGGTGTGGATTTATGGACAGAAAGATAAGTTCTTCAGAAGCTGAATCAACCCATGAATTTAGGTAACCAAGATGCATTTCGTAAGATTAACTTGGAACTCGAAGTACAAAGGAGGACCATGATATCGACTATGGAATCAAGATATACCTCCTTAATTGGAATTGGCTAGATAGCTTAAGAAATAGCTGTCCAAAGCTAAAAGACTTGAAATGGGAGATTATGGATTTACCTCGAACAAATAACCGTGGATATGCCTACTAAAATAAGAAAAGGAACTCTCTCGTGACCTCACCTTTAATCAGGACAAGCAGAATCTGGAAGATTGAAGATACGAGAGGAAAATATGGATATTCGCAGAAAGAAGAATTCTAATGATTTGAGAATCTCCCTAATGGGATGTGATACCTTAGTAAGGATAAGCAACTAAGACCTAAGGTATATCAGGCTAACCAAGAGTATCAAGATGATACGAGCCTTTCAGTTTGGAATATATATAGGAATAAGAACGAAGTACACCCGCATATCTTGGATTAATTAAGGAAGAACATACAAGGCACCACTAAGACGGACAAGATGTACAGATCAACTGATCAAGAGTATTTGATGAAGTATATATTGGATTTCGAGTGACAACTCAGAATAGGCGGAAGTTGGATTAAGATGTTATGCGCCAATTTGGAAAAGTAATTTCAATTATGTTGGAAGCATCGCAAAGCAATCAGGACAACTTGAAGAAGCAGGAGAACCCCTGTCAACCCAGTGCAGCCCTAATCTCGAGGACGAGATTCTTCTGAGGGGGGAGTCTGTAACATCCCGGATTTTCCGGAATGTTCTTTGATTGTAAAATTGTGGACTTCAAAATTTTTTCGTGCATTGTTGTGTAAACACCTAGAATGTCTTCTTGTGAATCTCCCTAAATTCCTAGGAAACTAAAATTTACCTCTAATTTATGCTTAGGAAAAATTGAATGCTAGAGTGATTTGGTTCTTTTTGGTTTCAAGTGCATGCTTGAGTGGAATTCGTATTTGAATTCAAATCGTTCAAATACAAATTCAAACTCTAACCTAACTAAACCCTTACCAGGCCTAAACCCCTAACCCAAACTAACCCGGCCCGCTAACTAACTTGGACCCTAACTCCCTAACCGGCCCAGTCAGCCAACAGCCCGGCCCATCTGGCTTCCGGCCCAGTCGCCCCCACCTTTTCCCCAGCGCCGCCGCCACNCCAGTGATAGATACGCAAAACTTTACAAATGCAAAGGATTTTGAGCCGTGGAACTGTCCCTAACGAGCCCCACAATCTCCCAATTTTAAACAGATAAAGCTTTAAAGCACAAAGCATCCCTGGGGGACAACAGCCTTGGCCAGAACTACATATAAATGAACGCCCACGATTCCATCATGAGGTCCCTCCACATCCACATCCACGGAGTCTTGCGTTGTTCTACCTCTACCTGCATGAGGTCCCTCCACATCCACGGAGCTGTAACTAACCTAACTAAACCCTGAACAGGTCATGCCCTTCCAATCCACAAGCAAGCCCTAATAAGCTCAAACTCGTAAGTGCTTCTCACGTCATGAGACTGTTGCTCCCGAGAAATCTGTAGCCACGCTTATCTCACCAGCAGCACCAAGCGAGCCCCAGGCTTCAGCCTCGCACAGCGCCACACACAAACTCAACCCGCCACGAATCGCACATAAACCCTAGCATCCCGTCGATCCAGCCGCAGCACAGGGCCGAAACCCCCCGCGCACCGCCGAAGCCACGCACACGCAGGGCCGCTACCCGCGCCGCGCGGGGAGCTGAATTCAAAAACCGCGCGGCGGCCAGATCCGGTGGGTAGGTTAGGGTACCTGCCGTGGGGCCACCGCGAATCGGCGCCGGATCCGCCGCCGGGGGCGCGCGATCGAGGGGGGCGGGGGGGTCCTCGGGATCTGGGCGCGGGAGGGAAGAGTAAAGCTGGGGGAAAGGAGGGAGGGGAGGCGCGCGGGATCACCTGGCGCGGTACGGTGTGTGTCTAGTTGGGGCAGGGCGGGGGGCGGGGAAGACGACGAAGGCTTGGGAGGGCAGAGGGGGAGGGATGCGTGCGACGCGACGCCACGCGCAGCTGCTGCTCGCGACTGGCGGAGTGGAGAGTGTGTGTCTGTCTGCTGCGCCGCGCTGCGGGCTGCGGCCGGCTCGGCTACGACCCTACCCAACCCGGCTGGCCTGGCAGGGTGACTAGGCTAGCGTTCGTTGGGTCTTCGGTTTCCGCGTCGCTTCCTCACTGGTTGCGGTTCGGTAGGGCCAAGTGGGGCTGGTGCGTGGTTTGGGCTGAATAGGCGGGACACTTTGAGCCCTGCCCGAGCAGTTTTCCTGATCGGCCGCTAGTTGGGCTGGGCTCATGGTGTCAACAAGTTCGTGTCCACTTTCCTTATGAATTGAAGATGGGAATCCTACGAAGATTACTCAATGATGAGAAGATATTAGGATAACTCCATAGCAACAGCTCCAAAGTAAATCATGACACAAGTAAAAAAATAGTATATATTAGACCACACGCCGGCACACGGCATGTAAGGCCTCTTTTAGTTAGCAGAAACTTGCCGAAAATGTCACATAAAGTTTGAGGATGCTAATTAGGACTAAACATTATCTAATTATAAAACTAATTACATAGATGGACAGAAAATCACGAGATGAATCTATTAAACCTAATTAATCTATCATTAAAGATTGTTTACTGTAGCACCACATTGTCTAATCATGGCCTAATTAGGCTCAATAGATTCGTCTCGCGAATTTACCCGGGGTACGAAATGAGTTTTATCAATAATCTACGTTTAATACTTCTAATTATTGGCACCACATTCGATGTGACTCGTGAAAAATTGAAACTTGCTCATCTAAACAGAGCCTAAGGCCCTGTTTGGAACGTTGGATTTTCGCAGGAATCATACAGGAATTTTACAGGAAACAGTTCAATTTCACGGGAAAAACGCAGGAATAGAAAAAAATTCCCGCATTCCAAACGGGAGCTAAGTTTCAAAATCCAACTATGAAAAGCATGTGCAAAAACTCAAATGCGCAAGGCAAGTCTCTTGTGGTTGCGGATATGGAAAAAAAACCGCAACTACTATTCTTGTGTACACAGACAAGAAAAATGAAGGGAGAAGAGCTTACTGGTTACTGCATTCTGATATTTTCCTTCTCACCCCGGTGAAGTTTCACTCGAGCATCGATGCCGCATGTGTATGAATCACGGTGGCTCTTTAGTGCAGTCAACATGAGGGTGACATTTTTTTCACCCTCATTTGACCACTAATTAGGGGTATTAAATAAAGTCAGTTTACAAAACTATCTCCACAACCCCTGGTAAATTCGCGAGACGAATCTAATGAGGCCTTTGACCGCACGATAAGAGGATGATTACTGTAGCATTACTGTAGCAAATCATAGATTAATTAGGCTCATTAGATTCGTCTCGAAAAGTTACACTCATCTGTGAAGAGGTTTTGCAAATAGACTTTATTTAGTGCTCCATGCAAAAAAAGATTCCTTTTTGCAAAATTTTTGCAACTACCAAGTGAACACGGCCAAGTGAGACAGGGATCCCTATGCAGAGGGAAGTACAGTCTAGTCAGCCGAGTTGTTGCAGAGGCAGACACGATGGACAATGCGTCTCATCGTACAATTGTGACGCAGGCAATGAAGTGATAGCACTAGCCTGTTCGGTTGGCTGGTGGTTGGTTGCTGGTGCTGGTTTGTTGTGAGACTGAAGTACTGCTGACTGGCTGATGGCTGATGGCTAGTGCTGATTTGTTGTGAGACTGAAGTACTGCTGGCTGGTGGCTGATAAGCCAAGCGAACAAGAAAGGTACGGATACTCTGGTCACTGTGGTCAGAGTGTACAAAAAAACACCTGGAGAGTGGAGAGACTGGAGACTGGAGAGCAAACCTGGCTGTATCCTGTGTTCAATGGTTTTTTTTTTTTTTTTTGCTTTGCTTTGCTTCATTTTTTTTAAAAACAAACTACTGTGGCAGGACCGCAGGAGCTCTTTGGTCCCAGCAAAATGGGAGCGACAAACTGCTCTGCAGCCTGCCTGGAGATGCTGCTGCACTATGCATCTTCAGACAGTACTCTATGTGAAATAAGGTCATACTCACATATTACGCAATTGGAGTATCAATCTGCGTTTCCATCAACTCAAAAGTGCCACGAACAAGAAGCAAGGGGGCACCTCAGTCAAAAAGGGAGGGTAGTAACAGGCAACACACTTTGCAGACATATTCTACAGTTCTCCATCTGTGTGGATGCAGGTACGTATACAGTACGTACAAAAAGGGCTGCATATAGTAACTGTGCAATTACTGTGTACGTACTCTTCGCTACTACGTACTACTGTACCAACTACCAACTTAACTTAGGCCCTGTTTAGATTCGTGAAATTAGGCCAATTCGATTGAATTCAACGCATTAGGAATTGAAAAAGTAGAGAGAGGGCACGTGCTTCCAGGTGGCCAATTCAACTGAATTGGTGAATCTAAACAAGGCCTTAAGAACGGTACTGCAGACAGAGCTGACTATTGTCCGAGCATATCCTCGCCTCTGAAGAATAAGAACTTGTGCCGGCAAAGCTCTTAATAATAAAAAAAATAAGCGAGCACAAAGAGTATCCATCCATTCCCGGCCCATTTTGAGGACAAGGACTATACATGCTAGTAATAATCAAATTCCAACAGTGCGAAGAATTCCTCGTCACAGAGCTGGCAACTGTCTCAGTACCCTCGATCGCGAAGAATAGCAACATTCTTTTTTGCTGGCACAGCTCTTCTAGAAGAATAATAATAAGCAAGCCTAGTGTGGGGAAGAATCAAGAAGTGTACATGCCAGTAATCAATTTCCAACAGTGTCAAGAATTCATCGCAGGGTCACGTAGCTGCCTCTGACTGTACTTGCCTGTTGTGTTGCCATTCCCCATCAGGCAATGCAATGCAATGCAAGAACATGGTCGTGTACAGTACTGGGAGGTAGATACTACTGTGCTGTGCAGACAACGCACTGCTGCTGCACACTCGTGACAGCGGACTGTACGTGCGCGCGCACCCTGCAATCACACCACACTTGCTGGGACGCCGGCACCCTGAAAGATCACAGAGGCCAGCTGCTAATAGCTGATTGATCGGTGACGGGATATACTATAGTGATTAAGACCAGCAGGCATGCGTGCGACGATCAATGATCACGCTAAATGCCTCTGGCCAGGTGATCCACAGTTCACTAGTGCTAGCTAGGTCCCATCAGACCTAGAGCACTGATCACTCAGCACAATTACAGTTAATCCGCATAAGATGCTTGTTTAATCAGCTAGGCTCCTTCTGAGCATGGGGATTTCCTCATTTTCTATCCCAGTTGCATTGCATTACCCAAATGGTTTCGAACTCTAGCTAGGTAAAGCTTCTTGAAATTCATGCATTCTCAAGATATGCCTCGAGCTCGGCAGTAACTTAGGCCGTTTGGTGGAGCTCCATCCGGCTTCAATTCCATTAACACATGCACTATCTACAGCGTCAGAGGAGCCGGTGAAGCCCCAAATTTTAGCTCCACCGGCTCCGCCTCTCATCCATGCTACAGTAGTGTATAGCACGCTTATCCTCATGATGAAGCTTCACCAAACGGGGCCTAAGACAACTATGGATTTCTCGTTCTCGTTGTCACTGTTTTGCTATACCGTTGCGACGGATCGCGACTAACTAATAATGATCACTCCATGCAATGCAAATGCGCGGCAGGTGAGCACGGCTGAAGCGAAGCGAGGTCACCAACCAAGGCACCCCAAAAAAGGGCGTGGCCTAAGCATGATTAGGCCGGGGCGGCGTCCGCACCCGCAGGCGTCGGCTCTCCGCAAGGTCCTTTCATGATGCCCCCTACGCTAGACAGCCCATATCTCGCGTCCCCTTTCGTGGTATGGTACCAGCAGTAGCATCACTTATCATCACGCTTCAGCTCACACATTCCTCATCTGCCTTTGCTTCCCTTCTACTCCCCTCCTTCACAATCACAACGTCTCTCTTTCTCCATTCCCACGGTCGTCCATTGAGCCATGAGCTTCCGATCCCATGCATATATTGCAAGCACATAATTTGGTGGCCCAGTTTGTGATGAAGAACCCCACCATATTCTCCACCCCTGCTTCCTCCACATGTAACCACTTCCTCACTAGACTCATAACATGGTAAGGGAAAAAGAACAAATATCCGTCACTATCTTCCTAGCATGCACTCGCCACTCCACACTACGTTTTCAACACCTAATGTGCCCACTTGTTAGAGTGTAACTGATCGAATTATACATGCCCACCACTTTCTAAGTCGCTGTAAAATAAAATCCAAGACGTTCGGGGTGGGGCGGGCGTGAACCGAATGGCATAAGCCATAAAGCAGTGTAGCTAGCTAAATGTGAGGATCGAAAATGTCCGGGCACAAGATATCACTTGGTTGTTAAAGAATAATGATTCAGATAGCACGAGGAATGGTTTACAACATTCTCACAAAAATCCTCTTGGAAGACACAAACTGTTTGATTCAACATGCCTTTTTTTTTCATTTTAAGAGTGTGTACCCCTTGTGAACATTGACATTGGTTGGATGTCAAGATTGGTGCACAAAAGGAGACATGAATGGATTATCGTCTCTCCCACATTGCACGAATCTTGGCGTCCATCCAGAGGTCAGGTGCCTTCAGGGCAAATTTTACTTTTCCTAATAAAATCCAGAAAGTAAATCGCACTATGTGTTGGGGAGAAGAGAATTTGCAAAAATTCCAGAAATAAACTAAAATAAAACCAGTTTAGCCACCCACCTGGGCCTCCCTCCATATGGTCATATGGATTCTCAACTCCAGAATCCAATCTCAGCTGGCAGTTTTCCCACATGACAAGGTGCCAACATACCATACCCTGCCCCGCACCAGATCTGCCTGTGGTTACCGGTTTCTATAACCTTCCCATCCCAGACCCACTTCCACCTCTCTCTCTGTGATCTCTTCTTCCTCGTCCTCTCTCGCATGCTGACAACCAGCCAGCGTTGGCCTCTCCTGCACATACACACTCTCCACTAACCCAATCACATAAGCAAGCAACAACAACAAGAGTGTCAATGACCACAATCCTCTTCCTCCTGCTGCTCCTCGCATTGCCGCCGCCGACGGCCGTGGCGCTCACGGCCGAGGGCCTGGCGCTGCTGGCCTTCAAGGCGGCGGCCACCGACGACCCCTACTCGGCGCTCTCGCGGTGGTCCGAGTCCGACCCGGACCCGTGCCGCTGGCCGGGGGTCACCTGCGCCAACGCCTCCTCCTCCTCGCCGGCCTCCACGCGCGTCGTCGGCGTCGCCGTGGCGGGCAAGAACATCTCCGGCTACATCCCGTCCGAGCTCGGCTCGCTGCTATTCCTCCGCCGCCTCAACCTCCACGGAAACCGCCTGTCGGGCGCCATCCCCGCCGCGCTCTCCAACGCCTCCTCGCTCCACTCGCTCTACCTCTACGGGAACCGCCTCACGGGCGGCCTTCCCGTCGCGCTCTGCGACCTCCCGCGCCTGCAGAACCTCGACGTCTCTGGGAACGCGCTCTCCGGCGAGCTGCCCCTCGACCTCCGCAACTGCCGCAGCCTGCAGCGCCTGGTGCTCGCCCGGAACGCTTTCGCGGGGGAGCTGCCGGCGGGCGTCTGGCCCGAGATGCCCAGCCTGCAGCAGCTGGACCTCTCGTCCAACGCCTTCAACGGCTCCATCCCGCCCGACCTCGGCGAGCTCCCGCGCCTCGCCGGCACGCTCAACCTCTCGCACAACCGGTTCTCCGGCGTCGTGCCGCCCGAGCTGGGCCGCCTCCCGGCCACCGTCACGCTCGACCTCCGCTTCAACAACCTCTCCGGGGCCATCCCGCAGACGGGCTCCCTCGCCAGCCAGGGCCCCACGGCCTTCCTCAACAACCCCGGCCTCTGCGGCTTCCCGCTCCAGGTCCCCTGCCGCGCCGTCCCGCCGCCCACGCAGTCGCCAACGCCGCCGGCGACGACGACCCCGCTGCCCTCCACCGCGTCCGACAGGCACCAGCCCATCAGGACGAGCCTGATCGCGCTCATCTCCGTCGCGGACGCCGCCGGGGTCGCCCTCGTCGGCGTCCTCCTCGTGTACGTGTACTGGAAGGTCAAGGACCGGAAAGACAGCCGCCGCCGCCGGGACGACCACGACGACGGCGACAGCAGCAAGAGCGGGCTCTGCCGCTGCATGCTGTGGCGGCTCGGCGGCAGCGGCGGCTCATCGGACGCGTCGTCCTCGGGCGACGAAGACGGCGGCGGCGGCAGCGACGGCAAGTACAACAGCGGCGCGAGCGGCAGCGAGGGGGAGCTGGTGGCGATCGACCGCGGGTTCCGCGTGGAGCTGGACGAGCTGCTGCGGTCGTCGGCGTACGTGCTGGGCAAGGGCGGGAAGGGGATCGTGTACAAGGTGGTGGTGGCGAACGGGACGACGCCCGTGGCCGTGCGACGGCTGGGCGGGGGCGGCGGCGGCGCGGAGCGGTGCAAGGAGTTCGCGGCGGAGGCCCGCGCCGTGGGGCGGGCGCGGCACCCCAACGTGGTGCGCCTGCGCGCCTACTACTGGTCCGCCGACGAGAAGCTCGTCGTCACCGACTTCGTCGGCAACGGCAACCTCGCCACCGCGCTGCGAGGTGAGCTGCTCACCGATCGATCATTCACTCCTTCTTCTGCTGTTAAAACCTTCTCTGTGGGTTAAGATGCGATTTGCTTTTGTTTAATTGCCGATTAGCGTTGGATCCTAGCCCATTTCTTATTGAAGAAACGTGGTAGATGCCGTGATTTGATTAATGCCATGATTCCGGTTGGCAAATTTTGCTCCCCAACCATCACATGCCACATCCATACAAAGAACCTTACTAATGTTTGAAATTAATACTCCTGGATAACTCAAAAAAAAAGAAATTAATACTCCTGCAAATGTAAGTGTAGGATGTGATTTGCCTCATTGCATAGTTGCAATTAATACGGCAGTTACCTATGCCACTTTCCCGGCAGTTACCTATGCCACTTTCCTAGTTTTAATTTCAGTAGTAACTTATAATCGCGACTGCGATCGAGAGTACCACAAAATAGTGGCCTCAAATTCACGTCATGTTTTTGCTGGACATAAATCCTGTGTTCATACTCGGATGAAAAACATGAGAGAGTGAGTGACACAAGGAGATCCTGTGTAGACGATGGTATGGTATGGTATGGTCTGGTCTGGTCTGGTCTGGTATGGTATGCGTACAAGCCATGGCACAGGACAGTGGGGGTGGTACTAGGAGCAATTATGACCCTTGTAGCACCAGAGTATATTGTATATCAATTAATAATATACGTGGTGTGTTAGGCGACACTACGAGCTAGATTTGATTTGTCATGGCCTTGACGGTTGTTAGGTGCTTTGCTTATTGTCCATGTCCCTTCTGAGCGTGTCACGCCACTATTGCCATGGTTAGACACCATTGCCTCCACTTCTGAATTGAATTCAGGTTACAATGCCCTATACTACTACTTAGTAGTATATAGTATAGAGAAAGGGCATTCTAGTAATCTTCTTCTATTGAGAAAATTTTTTCCCTTTCTCCGTCCTAGGTTCGAACCGTATTGATGTCTTGATATAGATTGTTAAAAAATATTTACAGTTGTGCCATTACAATATTTTTAATAATATTATATTTGTGCAAATAAAATTTCTTCAAAAAATTACATTTGTGCCAATTATAATTTTTTCCCTAAATACCCATACTAGAGTATACTACCCACCTATACATCACAGTATACAAAAATTCTGAGCCGTCCGATCCTTTCATATTGGTCCTTTTTTATTCCATACTGGTCCATCTTTTGAGTAGTATAAGGCACTGTAAAAGAGCTCTTTGGCTTACCTTACTACTCCTCCAACCCAATGGTTCAATGCAAATCGGTAGAAAAAAGGAAGAAGAATAGAGAGTGACTGTCTGACTGATGGATGGGTCATGGCTCCACATTCCTTCCCATGCGGAACGCTTCGCTGGGAGACAAAACCAGAGAGAGCGCTGCAACGAAAGCTTCCAAAACCGGCGCTGAAGAAGGCACACTGGCCTGTCCCCCTGGGCGTCTGGTCCTGGACCACGCTTTTGTGCTAGCTCCCATGGATACGGATGCATGCATGCATGCTGGGCATGGCATCTCCGATCGGCGGCGGGTGCATGGTCCACGGTGATCGACCTCTTCTCCCCTTGTGATCATCACCGCTGTTCGATCTTGTAGCTACCCATCGTCTTTGACTCACTCGACCAGGACGCTACCAAAGAACTGCCCGGTCGTCAGCGCATGGCGGCCGATAGCTTTGGGGTTGGGGCCGGCCTAACTAATCCAAGCACGCAACCGCAATGGTAGGGACGGCCAGGTTTCTATTTACTCACGGGCGTGCCAAATAAGCAAGCTGCAATGGCAGCCAGGGTCAGCTCTGCGGGCAGGTGTATCAAAGCCATGCTGAAAATCAGTTGGTATGCATTTTCTTCTTCTTCTTCTTGTTTGAGCTGCTCCCAGGTCCTCTGGGCCCTGCAATGTTCTCTCGTTCGGACCTCTGGGGCCTGGAGCCCTGGATCATTAGCATTTGTTTCAGTTCTTTGATGAAAGCAAATGGAAACTGAAAGGCTTTTGCTTAAGCCATAAGGCAGCTGATGTGCTATAATACAGCATATTTACCTGCTCCATAGTACAACAAAACCAGGGAGGGGCAAAGTAGCGTGCTGTTGGGCAAAAGCTTTACACCAAATCATACCAAGCTGACAAAGCTCCAAAGGCGCCTTTGTCGCTCGCTCATCGGGCACCGGCACCGTCAGACCAAAGGGCCCTGCCAATGGAAGGTCGTCCCTTTCTTCTCGTCCCTTTCCAGTCTCCACCCTCATGCAGACTGTGCAGAGCATGTCGAGCAGAGGAGCCAGACCAGAAAAGCAGAGGCCTTTCCGAGCCTGACGAAACCCTCTGTCACTCTCCACTCTCCTGCCCTTTTAACAGCATGAATATTCTCGTCGATCTGGGGGATGAGATTAATTAAATCTGCAAGAAAAAAGGAGTGTAAAGACGGCGATGATTGGGCATGGGCAGCATAGGCACGCCTGGGTAATCCATCATCTGAGCCTTTTCAGCGTGCTTAATGATGGTGTCAGCGCTGGTTCTTCAGGCCGGTGATGCCGCATCTGGGGGCTTTTGATTTGAGGGGCTAATGGGACAAAGGGCATCGACTTTGCTTGCATGCTAAGGCCATCCCCAACCCAATGACTAGGATGGTTTCCATAGAATTAAATGAGCTGCCACCTAGGATGAAAGGTGATGTGGCAAGTGATTAAATGAAGGAAGAGAAGGAAACTGGGTCTTGCATGAGACATGGTTTCTACACGATATCCAAGACACAATGAGAGATGAGTGATATTAAATTTGGATATGAAAGGGTAGTGTTTGCATTGGAGAGGTAGTGTCTAGCACTAGTTTCTTGATGATGTGGAGCTTATGGAAACTATAAGTAGTGTCTTGGGTTGGGGACGGCCTAATGAGCTGAGCCTCTTTACCTTGACAGATTGACAGAGATACTGATGCACCCTAGTGTAGTGTGTGGGTGGCGTGGCAAATTATTCTTGAGCTAATGGCTCGTCTGGGACGACTGTGCGAGTCCCTTTCAGACTTTTCTGAAAGCAAGATGCATGCAGTGCTCATGAACAGTGATTAGGCAGCCGTGGCAGGCAGGGTGCTTGTAGGTTTGCTGACAGCCACAGCACCCCGCAATGTGCATTGCACTTGCTTGGATTGTTGCCACACTACGTTCTGTCCCTTGGAATTGGATTGCCCGGCCCCAAGTGGTCGTCATCTTGGCCGTGTTCAGATGTAGATGTAGGGATCAATTTTTTGATCTCTACTTTGACCACTAATTAGGGGTATTAAATAAAGTCAGTTTACAAAATTACCTCCACAACCCTCTGGTAAATTCGCGAGACGAATCCAATGAGGCCTTTGACCGGACGATTAGAGGATAATTGCTGTAGCATTACTGTAGTAAATCATGGATTAATTAGGCTCGTTAGATTCGTCGCGCAAAGTTGCACTCATCTGTGAAAAGTTTTGTAAATAGACTTCATTTAGTACTCCATCTATGCAAGATTCCTTGGGACAATTTTTTTTTCGAGAGGAACCGAACACGGCCTACGATGTAAATTTGTAATTCCTCTCTTTGGTGCTATTCAGTTTCGCCACGGTGTATCACCGTACCGGTAAAGGCGTCTAGATAAAATTTGCCAATTTGGATGCAATTTGTTCCCGTCGATATTTTTATACAATGTTTGCTAAATTTACATTTTTTTAAAAATCATATAGAATATTGAGGTCTGTCGCATTGATATTCAGAAAAAGGAAATTCTCTGCAGTGTTGACTGCATGAGTTGACCGTTGACTTTTCTTGGTCCAGGCCGGCCGGGACAAACCGCGCTGTCGTGGTCGGCGCGGCTGAAGATCGCCAAGGGCGCGGCGCGCGGGCTGGCGTACCTCCACGAGTGCAGCCCGCGGCGGTTCGTCCACGGCGAGGTCAAGCCCTCCAACATCCTCCTCGACGCCGACTTCACCCCGCGCGTCGCCGACTTCGGCCTCGCCCGCCTGCTCGCCGTCGCCGGCTGCGCCCCGGACGGGCCGCCGCCCTCGGGCGGCGGCGGCGGCCTCCTCGGCGGCGCCATCCCCTACGCCAAGCCGACGGGTCCGGCCCCCGACCGCTCCGGCGGCGGCGGCGGGTACCGCGCCCCGGAGGCGCGGGCGCCGGGCGCGAAGCCGACGCAGAAGTGGGACGTGTTCTCGCTCGGCGTCGTGCTGCTGGAGCTGCTCACGGGGCGGGGCCCCGGCGCCGACCACGCGTCGCCGTCGACGTCGGCGTCGTTCTCGGCGCCCGTGTCGGGGTCCACGGCCACGGACCGGTCCGGGAGCGGCGAGCACGCGGGCGGCGGCGTGCCGGAGGTGGTGCGCTGGGTGCGGCGCGGGTTCGAGGAGGACGCGCGCCCCGTGGCGGAGATGGTGGACCCGGCGCTGCTCCGGGGCCCCGCACTGCCAAAGAAGGAGGTGGTGGCGGCGTTCCACGTCGCGCTCGCCTGCACCGAGGTCGACCCCGAGCTCCGGCCGAGGATGAAGGCCGTCGCCGACAGCCTGGACAAGATCGGCTCCTGACAAGCTAGCTCATGGCAGCACACAGCTACTCACAAGCTCTTCAGAGCTTGTTTTGTTCTTCTCCTCGATCCACATTTTCATTTTCTCTTGTAATTCATTTTTTTCAATTTTCTTCGCTGTGCGTGCTATCTTGTAAGTGTCTTTGTAATTGCTCGTTATTCTTTTTGGGTGCAATTCATGATTTTCGTAATGGTATATAGAGAGAGATATATATGAGAACTGGATAAGGGTAATTCCGACTTCAGTTTTCAGTATACAATGAGGGCGTGTTACTCGTGTATCTTTGAAGCTCAGAACAGGTGGTACTGATTGTATATAGTGCACATTAATGGCGTGCAAGGGAAACTTCATGTATGGAATGGAGCTTAGCGATCAATGAACGTGTATTGTTTCCCCGAATTTTCTCCAACTACTCCTATTTGCAATTGTAACATGCACCAAAAAAAACACTGTTATGTTTTTTAGAGTAAGTACTGTTTTACATTTGGTGACATTTCGTCGTCTTCTCCGTTGTACCCATTATTCTCTTGATCTTCTTGATCTCAGTTCATTTCGATATCCGTACAACTCTTCAACTACGATTAGAAACAAGTTTCGGTCAAAGAACACAACAACCCTTGCCAAAAAAATTTGAGAAAGGAGCCAATTTGACCTCAACAACTTTCAACCAAACATTGATATCCGGGCTTACAGTCGCACTTCAAAATTCAAGTGGAAAAGCTCCGACGAGATGGCAATGTGCGAGAAATGTGACCTATTGATGTTATCCTGATGTGGACATCCATGGAAATATGTTTGTAATGGATAATATCCGCAAATTGGTCAAATCAATCGACAAGTTCTAACATCTTAATATAAAACAACTGTTTAATCAATTGACCAGGTTTGGGTGGCCTCAATAGGTTGTCTTAGTCGTAGCTAAGGTTAGGTGTAGAACTTCTTCTGTCCATAACATATGGCAAAATATGACTGTTGGTTTGGTTACCATTACCCAATTTAAATTATGCTATGGGGAGCCGTTTGGATCTCGGTTGTAGTAAGTGCCATAGGTTTTGCAGATTTGTATGGAATGAGCTTGCCACCATGTCGCATGCATTTGTGCTTTTTGACATGTCTACTAAAGTTACCAATATGATTAGATGAAAACCTACCACAATAATTATTTGCAAGGAGAAAAAAGAGAAAAAATGGTTAATCGGCTTTCTTGACCACTAAAGAATACTTGGGTCAACCAGCCTCGAGAAGCATCGGTTGCATATAGCATCCTATATGGTTTTCTGAGCAGTCATACAAGCAAAGTGTATGGTGGTGGCACTTATGTTTTGGACGGGTCAAGAAGATTGCATGGTGCTTGAGCCAATATCTACCCTGAAGTCCTCAACAAACTAAGGTACTCTCGTCTTCTCCAATTTATGATTGTGATTGATTTGCACTCTTTTCATCGGTCTATCTTCTTCCTTAGTACTAGTCATTGCCTCACTCTCTATTTTTGGCAGCCTTCACAACCTTTAAAAACTCATATCAGATCTTACACTGGTACTTTGGTATTTCATTATGCACTAGACCATGTGATTCCCTTTGGACGATCGGTTCTTTCCTTAGCTTAGGGCGACACTCCTGGTGTCACTATCGTAATTAAGAACCATAACAAACTTAATTAAAGCAATAAAGGCATGCATCCTCACATAATCATAGCATTTGTTTGTGCTTATGCGCGTATGTGTTTATGAGTGGCCACATTAACTAGCATAAGAAACAAGGCTAGCTTAGTAAAAATTCGAATTAGAAACGTCAGGCAGAAATCAAAATCAAAATCCAGTCGAAAAATGTAAATGCCCTTATCACCGCAAGTTGCGGTGGTCTCCCTGTCACCACCGCAATAGTCGGTGGTCTCGGACAACAGTGAAAATCCTCTCTGGATTGACGGACTGTTGCGGTGGTCCCTCCTTTTTGCACCACCGCAACTTTAGCAGGTTGATTTACTTGCGGGCAATGTTCTTAGCACCGAATGTTGCGGTGCAAGGCCATGGCCATGACCGCAACAGTCGGTGGCCCGCGGGGATTGAAATTTACTTCGTCGGCACAGTGTTTTTCGACCCCACGGACTGTTGCGGTGGGAGTTTTACCCCACCACCGCAACAGTCGGTGCCCAACCACCGCGCCGGTATGGGCCTTCCCGGCGGCGGTACGGGCGTTCGCGCCGCTTGGGGACGCGTGTCCACGGCTCCTGTGCTTCGTGTGAGGTGTGTGGCCCGCCCGTGCGACACGTCCGAGCTTGGGGGAGCAGGTGAACCACCCCGTCGTCCCCTTCACCGCGCCCGGGAGCTTCTCCCTCGATTCCACTCCCCGGCCATTTCGTCCTCCTCACTCGTTCTTTCCGCGATTCACCGCGCCCAGTACTCCCCCACTCCGTCCTCTCTGCGCCCGAGCCATCCCCGGCCACTTCCCCTCCTTCCTCGCCCTTTTCCCCGAGCTGCATTGCTGTCGCCGGCCACCAGTGGGCCGAATTCGGTGCTGCTCGAGCTCAAGGGCGAAGCAAAGAACCCCGGGGTAAGATATTGGAAAGGGTTAGGGGTTAGTACCAAAGGATTTTAGGGCTTGGATGCAATGGGTTGCTTGATGAAGGTGTTATCTCATGCAAATGTGTGCTAAAGAGGTGTTCTTGGTTTCCTAAATCCGAGGTATGAACTAAATAGGGCAAACCGCCTTGATTGGGTTTGACATGGCTGAGAGAAGAGTTAGATGTTTAAATAACTAGAGTTATCCTTGGTTTTAGGGATTAGAAATTGGTTAAACTCATGTAGTAGAAAGGTTACTAGATGAATACCTACTCCAGGGAATGAGGAACTTTTGTTGGAACTATCCAAAAATTTGAGAACTTTTACAAAAGGAATTAAACCCTAAATGTATATGGTTTGGTAGTATGATTTACTTTTAGTTCTAGCTAAAAGTGGGCAAGGTAGGCCAAACCGGTCCAACCGGTTTCCAAAACCGGTCAGACCGGTTCCTGGCAAAAAGGAACCTCTTGGTTATTTAAAATTCGCCCACAATTGTCCTATGCTAGGAATTGGTATGGTTATTCTTATGTTTGATAGCTTATGCATTCATGCATCTCATATACCCATTTGCATGTCATGTAGAGCACACCATTACCGACAGCGTGTACGAGATCGACGTCGAGCCCGAGGGTGATCCCGCCGCCGCCGAAGTGAACTACGCCACTACGCAAGACCCGGATCAAAATCCGGAAGGGCCCAAGGCCGTCACTGATCAAGAAGGCAAGCCCCGGAACATCACCCACTGTGAAACTAACTCCTTGCTTGTGCCTTATTTTTGTGCATCTAAGTTTTAGGGAGTTGATTGAAACCTTAGTTGCATGATCCCTAGGTACCTATGTCCTAATACTAGTATGTGTAGGTTGTATAGATTGCTATGCTTAATTAGAACCGGTAGAAGTCGGGTGATTACTTGTCACTCGCGAGATATAGGATTTACTTTATATCAGTTAATGATGATCGGCAAGCGGGGCTTGTGCTATGTTCAGGATTGGTTGAATGTCCCGTTTGCACTGGGAGTTGTGGCTAAGGCATTGCTTGTGTGGCATTGTTGGTCAAGCTTTTGAAGGTACTAATCGTATGCCGGGAAATATGGTAAACTGGTAAACCTAGTACTTGATGCAAACTGACATCTGACGGACACTTCCACTCCATTGGGCGAGGGGTTGATGGCGAGTGTAGCAGTGGCCGCGGCACAGGTTTGCCTGGGGCATCTGGGGTCCGTTGGGGCGTGCACTCGGGTGGAGTGGGCTCTGATGGCAGACGGCAGGGAGAGATGGGAAAGGTTGCCCCGTGAGGTCCTGGGTGTCTCTCACGGGTCGTGCGATTAGGTTGTTCCATGCATGGTTAAAATCAACTCGAGTTGTCTGTCCTTCGCGGTTACATGAAGCTGCTTGATCTCTCGTTGCACATCAATGTTCTTGGGCCAAAAAGGGGTAGAATTGTTGGTAGATGAGAAAGGTTAATATCATGTTAATCCATTGTATGTCAACTTGTATTGCTATTGGATAGCTTGGCAAACTTAGTAATGGTTGTTCACACTTAAAACTTGGCTAAAATATTGAAAATAGGCTCAAGTTGTAGATGCTTTAGACAAAACAAATCCCCCAGAGCCAAAAAGCCTTTGCATGTCTAGAATTTATCCTTGTCGGGTAAGTCTTGCTGAGTAATTAGTACTCAGCCTTGTTTGTGGCTTAATTTTTTCGCAGATGATTGTGTTGGCTATGATCCGGTTGCTGCTTTGACCTGGCCGTGTGTGCTGCCCGACGGCTGGACCATGGAGCGGGTGCGGTCCAAGTCCGACTCGGGCCGCGGTGAGTAGATGTTAAGCGAGGGCTCCGCTTAATGTCTTGTGATTCGACGTGTAGACTTCCGCTGTAATATACTCTGGTTTGTAAGAAGATAAAACATATGTACTGTATTTGTATAATTATCTATGTGAATCGTATGATGTAAAATATGCGATGAGTTGTACTGTCTGAGCCCACCTTCGAGGGGGACTGCTGCTATTTTGTTTCGGTCGAGAGAAAATGTGGTGTAATCGGGAAGGTATCCGACGGATTGCACGATTAACTCGGTTTAGGGGCGTGGCGCACTGCTGTGATAGTGGTTCCATGCTTTTAAGCCGGATTAATTGGGGCGGTATGCCACACACATACGGTGACTTCAACCGCGTTTGCTTCAACGTGTGCATCATCTATTATAGCTCCGATTAACATATTTTATTCGAAAAATGGTGCGATAACACATATGGTCTAACTTGTAAGGCGACGAGAGAAGTTAGGATGCCCAACCTAACATATGCTAAGTTTATACAAATTTCAAGCCAAATAGTATATTGTAGTATGACTACTTTGAGTGTGAACGTGTGGTATGCAAGAGGGGAAATGACTGATCAATAATTCGCCATCTCAAAAAAAAAAGGGTCTTAGCCATAGCCACCATGGTGTGGCTGGTCAACAACGAGCGACTCCTCTCTGTAGGCCCGAAATGGCCCAACAGCAGCTTCCGCCACCAACCCCCCTCTCCCACGTCAAAAGCCCCCCCTCACAGCCGTCAGAGGGCAAAACCCCTCCACTCCGCAGCCCGCCCCCCTCCCAATCCCCCACCTCAGCGCGGCTGCGCCGCCACCCCGCGTCTCCCCCCGTGCCGAAGCTCGCCGCCTCCTCTGCAGGAATGGCGTTTGCCGGAGACGCCTCCCGATTCGTCGGTAAGCCGCAGTGCGGATTGAGTGATAAAAACTTAAATCTCTGGCTCCAATCCGTCCCCGTCTAGTTCTTCCCGTTGCTACCCGCCAAAACCCAATCGCTCTCGTGGGGGGTCGATGCGACGGGCGCTCCAATCCGTCCGGCGGACCGCCGATTCGTATTCGTCCTTGGCCCTTCCGGCGGAGGACCGATTCGTTTGTGTTACGCGCGGGAGCAGCCCGTGCTCCAAAACCACTGCTCAAGGGGTCAACCCAACCCCTTGCCCTCCAGACCGTCCCTGTCCGGCATTGCGCGGCTGCTAAACAGGGCTGCGGTAGATGTTTCTAGGATTTTGGAACATGTTTGCCCTTCTGCTCTGACAAGTTGTTGCTGGCCCTGCAGGGATGAGTGTCCGCCCGGATTCCAGTACTGCCTGCCTCATTCAGAAGGTAAAAGTGATGGTCATTTCCCCATCTGTTTTCTATTTGTTAGAAGAAATCAACAATCACGCTTGTATAACTGGTTTTGTGGATGTTAGGTCGGAGCGCCGTCGAAATCCCTCCCTGGCGCAGCCGCTGTTCAGGTTCGCCGCCGTCAGAACAAGGCCCGCAATGGCCAAGGTATTTGAGGCTATATGCCTAGCCTTCTTGTACTTGAAATTATAAGTCGAGCAGGGGCCCCTCGGTATTGCCTGTCTTTATTTTGTCAAGGCCCGCAATGGCCAAGGTATTTGAGGCTATATGCCTAGCCTTCTTGTTCTTGAAATTATAAGTCGAGCAGGGCCCCCTTGGTATTGCCTGTCTTTATTTTGTCTGTGTTGACTTATACCGTTTTTCCATGTATCTGCAATGTAGCACATACTATTGGCTCCATCTGTTTTGTGCTAGATTTCCTTGTGCACACTTAATTTTCTGAATTTGATCAATCAGCACATACAGCACATGTGCAAGTCATACTTTACTTGAATATTCTACTGCTCCAGTCAAACTGCTTTTAGAGTTCTCCATTGCACGTTGAGATTAATTGCCTTTGGTAAAATGATTGTAACTGCATAAACATCAGTTGGAACTCTAGTGTTCGGACGTGATTAATTAATTAATTAATTGATGGCTTCATTTATCGTTCAATTATCCTGTTTTCTTCACACTTTGATGATCATTATTATGGTTAGGAAAAAAGAGTATTAAGTTGCATGACTGAAAAAAGTTTTCACAAGATTGGAGCTGCTACTTTGCAGTTAGTCATGAACTAAGCTGAACAAATCATAAGCTTCTTACTGCTTGCAGTAGGAAACTTTAGTGATGTAGTCTATTTTTGTTATGTAGACAGCGCAATAGCCATTTGCTTTTATTACAATGATAAAGCCCTATATCTTTGTGAAAATATGCAGCTATCAGGTGTGCAATGGCAACTGGAAAAGAGCAGGGTTCTGTTACCATTAGTGGTGATCAGAACAAAGGTGGATTGCGTGGCAAATTAAATAAAGTTGTTTTAGCTTATAGTGGTGGTTTGGATACATCTGTTATTGTTCCATGGCTCAGGTATCACTCCTTGTTTTAGTATGCATTTTTTCAATTTTGGAGTCTAATATTGATCTCACTTGTGCCTACTATGCTTTTCTGGTTTATTAATTGAAGGGAGAATTATGGTTGTGAAGTCGTTTGTTTCACTGCTGATGTTGGCCAGGTACATACATACCAATGTGACTAGTGCTCAAGCATACATAATGAAATGGCTACACTGCCCTTTGTGAAATTGTGATGTAATTCTGAGATCTCTGTTTCTTTCCCTCCCATGTTAGTTTGTTGCTTAGTATTCCTTTGTCCACTTCGGGAGGCATATTTTGCTTTGAAAAGTCAAACTTAGTAAAATTTGACAAAAAAAAGTCAACTTATATGCATCTTTAATGTACTAAAGTTGTACGGGTAGTTTCCTATCTGAAAGTTCTTTTAATACAATGTTGATTTTCTAGCAATTAACAATATATGTTGCAAAGAAAACTAAGGTAAAAGTCTACTTTTGAAGACTGCATCATAACAAAATGTACCTTAAAAAAGAAATTGTAGGGACTTCTGCTGGTTTCAAAAGTTTAATTATTATTCACCTGTTTCTCTGAAATGTCTGCTTTTATGTTCCTTTTACATTCTATTCTTCTAGTGATATGTTTTATTCAGCTGCCAGTTTAATAGTTTGGATTTCCTACCCCCATTTATTTCTTGTTAGTTCTCTGTTTAACACATACACTAAACCATCCATAGGGTGCCATTGAATTGGAAGGATTGGAGAAGAAGGCAAAAGCTAGTGGAGCTTGCCAGCTTGTTGTGAAGGACTTGAAAGAGGAATTTGTTGGTGAATATATATACCCCTGCCTGCGAGCTGGTGCAGTTTATGAAAGAAAGTATCTTCTTGGGACTTCTATGGCTAGGCCTGTTATTGCTAAGGTACAATTGATACAATAACTGCATATTGTTTATGCACAATAACCAAGAATGTATATTGTACTTTTCTCACAAGTAAGTTCAGATTATGCTTGAGCTTTAATTTATCTCACAGCAGACAGTGTACTGTTAAAAAAAAAGTGCACTTATTCGAATCATAACTACTACAACAACATCAAAGTCACTGGTTTAAACTAAACTTGATATAACTCTGTTTCAGTAGACCATTATGTATTTTTTGATATACGTAGACTTCAATTTTTTTCTCTAATACTTTTTTATTTCTTGTTTGGTGAATCAAAATCTCTGCTACAAGCTTTGGATGGCCGTCTTTATTTTACTTTTGATTGATCCGCTGGTCCATTAGAGTGTAGATAACTGATGTCTGACATTGGAAATAATCTGACCAATTAACCTACTGTCAGTATTTAATGGGAATCATGCAGTAGGACTAGGGCTAAAACGAGATTCTTCCCAATGGATTAGGGTGTCTTGACATGTGTAGCACTAATGAAACAGAGGGGCTTAAATGGATAAAGCAAATGATAACTGAACAATGATAATTCAAGCTCTCAATCGCACTTGGTTGCATTGTGTGACATACCAATGTATGATCATGCAATGCATCTTTGTTTAATTGGCATGCCTACTGGCTTGCTATCTCTGGGAGTATCTGAAGGAGCCAGGGCTGCAGATTGGGCAGCAGCCACCCTGGTTGTGACACTGATTAGGGCTATTCAAGCTGTTATACAATGTGATAAACTATACTTTTCAACTGTATTTCATATGCACTCCATTTGTTTCTTCCATGGGTTATGTTTTTGGTCAGTGTTTATACTCTTTTATGTGAGATAACATTTGATCTGTAGTGGTTGAATGAATTAAATATCAAATTGATATACTTGCAGTGATAATATTCTTGAGAATCTTTAGGGTGTTGGCTGTATACCTGTATTCCAGTATGTTCTTAATCTTCAGAAGCACATAGTGTTATAGCCTATATCTCTACTGTAGGCAATGGTTGATGTTGCCAAGGAAGTTGGTGCAGATGCAGTTGCTCATGGATGCACTGGGAAGGGCAATGATCAGGTAAATATGCTGTTAGTGAATATTAATATGGTCAGCGATCTTCTGATGCTTACCTTCACTGCAGGTTCGCTTCGAGCTTACATTTTACGCTTTAAATCCTGAACTCAAAGTGGTGGCACCGTGGAGGGAGTGGGACATCACAGGGCGTGAAGATGCTATCGAGTATGCAAAGAAACATAATGTACCAGTTCCAGTTTCAAAGAAATCAATATACAGCCGAGATCGAAACTTGTGGCACCTTAGCCATGAGGTATTATCCATTTTCTTGTTTATAACTTCTAGTTTTCTCAAAGCACTTTGCGACTCATCTGTTTGTTGGTACATGTACACCAGAATTTTACAAGATGTATCCATTCCAATGTTTTAAGTCAATATGTGCTTATCTTATTAATGTTATCCACTAATCTTCTGCATCTGTGCCTTGTTGATGTCTTTTACTGAAAACTATGATTCTTATTTTTGATGCGAGATGAAGTGAATTGTTCTCTATACGTTGCAGGGTGACATCTTGGAGGACCCGGCAAATGAGCCAAAGGAAGATATGTATATGATGTCTGTTGCTCCAGAAAATGCACCTTCAGAACCTGAGTGAGTGATCAATTGTTTATCTTTTCACTTGCTTTGGTTATGAAGAACAGAAGTATCCTTTGTGGTCCTTTTATCTCCTTTGTTGCAGCTTGTAGGTTTGTATATGCCCAAGTGACAATTGCCCAATTTTTTATAGAGCTGCTTGGGATATTTTGACATTACCACCTGGTCTCCAGAATTGGAGAATACAACCATCCCAAGGAGGGTTGGCCCAACATCTGGATAGGATTAGTCTGAACTAAGAATGTCGAGTTTACCTATGATGAATTTTAGAATATTTAGCAATGGAATTGTAAGTTGGCACAGTACAATTTACATTGTCATTCACTTTGCTGCCTTCGTGTTGATGTTATAATGTGAAACTGAAAATAATTATTCTTTCTTATGCAAGATAGAAGTGAATCTGGGCCTCCAATATATTGCCTGCCTTTTATAGTTTAGGAACCTATGCACAAGCTCTCAGTGGTTCTGCAAAATAGACTTTGGTCGAGGTAGATGCCGTATAGTTTTTCTAGTTATCATATTAGACTGTAAGATACACATATTGGGATAAGGGTTTCTATACATGAAAAAAAATCTTTGTTTAGTGAGCATGAACAAAAAAAATGGGTTGTGCCACAGCCAGCATAGACTAATTACTAAGCTCCATGCATGCAGGTATCTGGACATTGGCGTCGTTGCAGGGATTCCTGTTTCCATCAACGGCCGGGACCTCTCGCCTGCATCCCTCCTTGCGGAGCTCAATGAAATTGGTGGAAAGCATGGAATCGGGCGCATTGACATGGTGGAGAACCGTCTTGTAGGAATGAAGTCCCGTGGTGTCTACGAGACCCCTGGTGGCACCATCATGGCAGCTGCGGTGCGTGAGCTGGAGGCCCTGACTCTGGACAGGGAGACCATGCAGTGGAAGGACATGATTGCCCTCAAGTATGCCGAGCTGGTCTACGCAGGCCGCTGGTTTGACCCGCTCCGGGAGTCCTTCGACTCCTTCATGGAGAAGATCACTGCAACGACCACAGGTTCAGTGACCTTGAAGCTGTACAAGGGGTCGGTGAACGTCGCCTCCCGGAAGAGCCCCTACAGCCTCTACAGGGAGGACATCTCCTCTTTTGAGAACGGGGAGATCTACAACCAGGCTGATGCTGAGGGGTTCATCAGGCTCTATGGTCTCCCGACCCGGGTCCGGGCAATGCTGGAGAAGGGCATCTAAGTTCCTCTGTTTCAGAAATAAAATAGTCCTTTGGAAACTGTCGAAAAGTTTCCAGCGATTACCGACAGATTGTTTTGTAACATCGTTCGATTTGTCCCAGCGAACTCTTGAATGCATTTGGGTGACATGGACATGAATCTTATTAGGGCATTGGGTGATCTGCTGGTGGCTGCTGATGTAGGGCATAGCTTTAGATGCGACATTAAAGGTGAAAGCAAAATTTGCATTGAAGCTATCAACATGTCTCCAGTTATATGCATCTTAACCGCTGACAAGAACTGCTACCTCGGAGCTTGGACGAAATGGAACACTCCGACCTGATGAGTTGGTACCAACCCGGAAACAGCTAAAAGGACGATAGCCATTACCCTATCCATTTTGGTTGTCCTATAGACTGATAATTGAAAACTAGACCTATGTTTGTTTTTAAACAATATGAAGACTCTAATTTTTTGCTATAAGGACTTTCTTCTGTAGAAAAATCGCATAGAGTGCCGAATTAAGAAAATACTCGTCAAGGAACTTGGATTCTCCTGCCGAATTAAGACATTTAACAATTGAACCCTTATAAATTTATACATTTACATAAGTAATTTATTGCATGTATATGTGCCTCATATTTTACGCAATTACGCTACAATAATGAATGCATCTAATTATCCAATATTATGAACATGGTATCTTATCTCAATAATAACCTTCAATGATTACATCAGAAACATGGTTTAAGATATTGACCTCTCTTAATCTTGCAGATTTTCAACTCTCTACCCTGAGAACATTTTATTTCTCTTTTCCTAGTATATTCTTTTATTGAACTTACATTCGATAATTAAAGAAATTGATTATTTACATCTTGGAAATTGCTAGGATGATACTTCCGAGAATATTTTTGAATAACCCTTTTTCTAATTTATGCACCCTATTATATGTTTGCAAACCTTGTTCGGGAAGATGGGATATCCTTTATGCTACTACTGAAGTGGAGCGGACTTATTTAGGAAGTAGGAACTGTATTCCGTAAGGTATAATTTGAATACTAATACCAAGAATGAGTGTATGACAAGATGAATCCCATGACCTTGCTCCACTAACTGCACGAGAGATTAATTCCAGGAGCTAACCCTTAAATTAATTCTGGAATATAGTTTTTTAAAAAAGATCTTTCAATGCTGTTGAATTAGTACAGCTCTTAAAATAAAATAAACTACGCATCATTCTTCTTCAAATAATAGAAATATTACCATGTGGTACAATAAATAAAGGAAGATAAATGATATAGTTCACATTAGCTATATTTTAGTTGCAATAATAAGATGAATTGTCTAAAAATAGTGAGCAAGACTACAAGATAAAGCAAAGCCTACGTACTGACGAAATTCCACATCACCAGCATACTTCTTCATTGTACCTGCTTCGTCCATCGCCCTCACCTATTGGCCTCTGCTATAGCAACCCTTTAATCAGGGATCCAATATATCTTTAAATGAAATAAAAAAAAGGCACACACATGTAATCACACGTCCGCGCATACGCCCACATAAGTATTCTTGCACCTGTATGAATGAGAATAGAGCAGTAAGCGTACAAAGTATGAGTATGAGCCCAAGTTTAGATCACCAAATGCATTGTCTCTCTACCTATGACAAGTATCTAATGATATCTTAGATTTGGAAGTGCGTGTAGTATTTTGTCTTTGAAAGTTTTTGATTGGCAGGAGAGTGTGGCTACCCACTTTGGCTAAAATGGCTTCGCTAGTGGTTATATCTCACCTAACTCATACCGATTTTGGTGTCAGTTCACTATTCAACACGCTCTCTTCTCTTGATATGTACTCAACATATTTGGCTCCACACTTATACTGTTCCTTGCTCTGACTCTACTCCCCTCTCCAATCCCATTGCTTAGCCGCTGCCGCTGCATGCTGGCGAGTGAATGTTCATGATTTAGTATTTCATGGTTCGATGATTGAAATTTGTTTGTTTTATGGAATAATTTTTCTTATTAAGAACGAGCTATTTATTGGACATCAAGAAATAAAAGGCAATAAATTAGGTGACAAATTTTGACCGTTGGACCATAATCGGCTAGGCATTTTCTTCTTCCTCCGGAGGATGGATGAACCGTTCCCCGCTTCCGCCTTCCTCCGGTCATCTCTGGTAGGGTTCCAACCACCCGGACCCGCCCACACAACCATTGCGTAATAACAACTCATCTTCCCTGCTACCAACACCGCTCATTGCACATCCTCTACCGCCAGCGGCCGACGGCACTCCCACAACCTTCTCTCTAAGCTCATGGGGCTTATTCGTGCCCTCCCAGGCAGGCTGCTGGCCAGGCAGCGATCGCAGCCCCGCTGTCTGCGCCAGGCAAGTTTGCCAGAGCATGAAGCAGACACGCCCATGATACCCCACGGCCTAGAAAACCAGAAACCCTAATCCATTCCGGCCACAGTTCAACCATGCAAAGCTGATCTACTATTCTCTTGTGGTGCGTTCACTTTCACATTGGATCGCGGAAGAAGCCCCTAATTTCAGGCATCTGAAATTTAGGAGCAGTGCTTTTCCCTGTTTTGGCACCAACGATTTTGCGGGCAAAACAGCGGCGACGGCGGGGGGTCTGCACGAGACCGCGGCGGCAAACAAAAAGTTTGAAGCAAGCGAAACCCTCTTTTTCCTCCTCGCCCCGCAGCCCGCTTTCGTCACCTGCTCACGCTCCCGCATTTCCCCCCGCCCCCGCGCCCTCGTGAAACCCTAGCACAGCGAACCCTCCCCCGTTCCCGATCCGCCCCAGCCGCCGCGGCCGCCATGCCCGACCTGCCCTGCGACGGAGATGGCGTCTGCATGGTCTGCCGCGCCGCCGCCCCGCCCGAGGTCGATCTCCTCCGATGCTCCACCTGCGCGACGCCGTGGCACTCCCCCTGTCTCTCCCAGCCCCCCGCGCTCTCCGACGCCGCCGCCTGGAGCTGCCCCGACTGCTCCGACTCCGCCGCCGCCGCCGCCGCCGCGCCTGCCCCCGCGGCAGGAGGCGAGCTCGTCGCCGCCATCAGAGCCATCGAAGCCGACGCCACGCTTTCCGACCAGGAGAAAGCGCGCCGCCGCCAGAAGCTCCTCGCCGGATCTGCCGCCGACGAAGACGAGCAAGATGACGACGGTGCGGGGGACGACGTCCTGGACACAGTAGGCAAGAGTTTCAGCTGCATATTCTGCCTTAAGCTGCCCGATCGCCCCGTCACTGTGAGTGCTCTCTCGCCTGCACTACTACCATCCCATCCCATCCCTTCTCTTCCTTAGTTCGTTGTACCAGTTGCTGTCGTAGTTGAAGGATTTTTACTACCTCTCGAGGTGCTTTGCTATATGATCCTGTTGCTGTGATTTTACTGCATCTCTGCACGTCCTTCGATGAAGTGGCACACGTATCTCCATTTCATGTTCCCATACGACTGCAATTGCATTGTTGTTTATATATGCTGGCTCTGGGCCTCTGGCTGCTTTAGAACTTGTATTCACAACAGAATAAGAAGCTAAGGCACATTATGGTTGAGTTGTGTTACCTTCTGTAGTATATGTAATTTGTTAATGAACGCAGCTGCTCCTATTGCACGTGAAATTTTCTATGAATATAGCAATTCTACTTTTAGGGGGGTTTACTTACGCATGTCTTATTTTGGCATTTACAGTAGCATATAGGTTATGAATTATGATCACTGTCTCACTGACGATTGAAAACTAGTTAACTAGGTAGCTCTCTAGTGTGGCATTCTTCCACACCTTATAAATGATGAGGTCTAGCATGATGGCATCCTAAATCTGCTTTTAGTTCTTTTTTACAGTTCTCATCTCATTACAGTTCCATAATTATGCTTTGAGTGCTTGATGACAGCGTCCTGGCAGCAATTTGGCGCCATGCATATTGCTCATTTTTTACCTTGTAAGCTTGCCTGCTTTGTTCTGTTCACGTGAGTTGTATCGAGGATGATAAAATTCAATTAGTAGATACTATACTTCTATACTCAAGTGTAGATAATCAATCAATGCTATAATGGCATAAATAGGCCAGCTCTCCACATCTTAGTTTGATAGTGTGATAGCATGTTTGTTCTTCATTTTTTTTTGCTTGTAACATGTAGACTTAGTTATGGAGGAAATTCGGTTGTTCTGCTGGTTTGATGCAACTCCATGTGTGTTCTAAATTGGCTGCCATGTTTTTATCCTTTGGTAGGGACTTCTTTTTCATCTAGATCTATGTTCTAACCTTGTATATTTATTACTTCTGGTAGCCATAGTATATTCTTCTTATGGTTGAGTTGTTTTATCTTCTGTAGTGCATGTAATTCGTTAATGTCCACAGCCATTTCTATTGCATGTAAAGTTTCTTTGAATATCGTAATGCTATAGTTTTAGGGAGGTTTTATTTACGCATGTCTTCCTTTGCCATTTCAGTACCATAGATTATTATGAACCAGGTAGATCTCTACTCTCTACTAGTGTGATGCCTCTTGGCCCACCTTATAAATGAGGTCTAGCACGATGTCATCGTAAATCCGCTTTTACTTCTTTTATATCTTGCATTAGAGTCCCATAATTACGCTCCAGTTGCATCTTCTTCATTCTTAAACTGCCCAATCGCCCCGTCACTGTGAGTAGCTCTCTGCCTCTCCCTCTTGCATTACCATTATTCTCGAATTTGTTCTGATGTGGCCCCTGATTTCTTCTCTTGCTTATTAGTTGTACCAGTTACTGTTATAGTTGAAGGGATTTTACTAAGTCTCGATTGAGGCCATCATTTTCATGCTTATCCTGTGAATCTGTATGCTGGTACTTTGCTATATGGTCTGTATTGTGATTTATATGAGCTTGTATTGCTGCACGTTGCTTCAATGAAGTGGCACATATCATCATGTTCCCATATGGCCATGCATATTCTTTATATGTTGGCTGTGTGCTTTATAATTAATTTGTATTTGCAACAGAATAAGAAGGTGCATTATAATTGAGTTGTTTTACCCTCTGTAGTGCATGTAATTCGTGAATGACCGCAGATGCTGTTCATATTGCACGTTAAGTTTCAACGAATATTTCAGTGCTACTTTAGTGGGTTCTATTTACGCATGTCTTCCTTTGCCATTTTGAGTACCATAAGTTATGAACTAATGGTTAAACTCGGTAGCTCTCTAGTGGCATGCCTCTTCTCCCACCTTATAGATGATGAGGTTTAGCACGATGTCATCTTGAACCTGCTTTTATTTCTTTATATATCTTATTAGAGTTCCATAGTTATGCTTGAGTGGTTGATGACAGTAGTGGCAATTTGGTACCATATTGCTCATTTTGACCATGTAAGCTTGCCTGTTTAGTTCTGTTCACTGTAAGCAAACTAGCAAAGCATGGGCATTTCAAATGTTTTGTTAGCTGTGAGTTGTATTGAGCATGATAAACTCCAATACTAGATACTTCCGTAAACACTAATGGCATAAATAGGACGACTCTCCATATCTTAGTTCCATAGTGCTAGCATGTCTGTTCTTCTTCATACTTTTTTTTTGCTTGTAATAACATGTAAACTTAGTTATGGAGGAACTTTGCTAGTTGTTTAAATGTGTTCTAAAATGGCTGCCATGTTTTTATACTTTGATTGTTATTTGACTTCTTGCTCATCTAGATGTATATTGGCTGTGTTCAGATGGGGGGACAAATTTTTTGCACCCTACTTTGACCACTAATTAGGGGTATTAAATAAATTCATATTACAAAACTACTTCCACAACCCCCTGGCAAATTCGCGAGACGAATCTAATGAGGCCTTTGATCGCATGATTTGAGGATGATTACTGTAACCAATCATGGATTAATTAGGCTCATTAGATTCGTCACGCAAAGTTGCACTCATCTCTGAAAATGTTTTGTAAATAGACTTCATTTAGTACTTCATGTATGCAAGATTCCTTGGGATAATTTTTTATACCGAGGCATCTGAACACGGCCATTCTTGCTATGTATATTTTAACAATTCTGGCAGCCAGCGTATCCCCATTACATTTTTCCTTATCATCCATTGAACACTTATTTAATTTTGTTCCATCTCTAAGCACTACATAATTGTTTATTTTACAGACACCATGTGGCCACAACTTCTGCTTGAAATGCTTCCAGAAGTGGGTACGCAGTGGAAAAAAGACGTGTGGCAAGTGTCGTGCCCAAATTCCTTTGAAAATGGCACAGCAGCCAAGAATCAATTCCACATTGGTTGAAGCTATCCGCATGGCAAAAATGTCAAAGAAAGCTAACTCAGATGGCTCAGCTGCTCCAATTCATTATATGCGGAATAATGATAGGCCTGATATGGCATATAGAACTGAGAGGGCTAAGCGGGCTGGCAAAGCAAATGCTTCAAGTGGCCAGATATTCGTGACAATCGCACCAGACCATTTTGGCCCCATTCCTGCAGAAAATGACCCGAAGAGAAACATTGGTGTTCGAGTTGGGGAAACATGGGAAGACCGACTTGAATGTAGGCAATGGGGTGCACATTTTCCTCATGTTGCTGGTATCGCTGGCCAGTCCACGTACGGTGCTCAGTCAGTAGCACTGTCAGGAGGCTACGAAGATGATGAAGACCACGGGGAGTGGTTCCTTTATACTGGAAGGTATAAAATTTTGACCACTTTCTGTTCTATAGTTTTTCCTTGAATTATCATCAATAGTTCACCTTATTGAAACAATGTTTGTAAAATGAAATCTGATAATGCAGTGGTGGGAGAGATCTAAGCGGGAATAAGAGAACAAACAAGGACCAATCTTTTGATCAGAAGTTTGAAAAGATGAATGCAGCTTTGCTTATCAGTTGCACTAGGGGTTATCCAGTCCGGGTTGTGCGGTATGTTTTTTTTTATTTTTGCCAAGCTTATGTTGTTCATCATGATGTAAGATCTTCTGCTGATGTATTTATATATTTATGTACCATTTCTTTTTGTTGACATGGAGATATGCTTTTTTCTGTATTCTAATATATCGAGATAGTTTGATAGTCTGATTGTCTTCAGTACGTAATATTCTATTATATGAACTTTGTCTTTCTATATTGTCTTAACAGGTCTCACAAAGAGAAGCGCTCTTCCTATGCTCCTGAATCTGGTATGAGGTATGATGGAATTTATAGAATTGAGAAATGCTGGAGGAAGATTAGTGTTCAGGTAATTTTACACTCCTGTATACAGATTTCAGAAGCCCTCTTCCCATACTTTTGCATTTTGCAGCTGATTGTCAGCTGACAAATCCAATTTACGGAGAAGAATTAAATACATTTCTTTCTTTGGCCATAGGGTAAGTTCAAAGTGTGCAGGTATCTCTTTGTACGCTGTGACAATGAACCAGCTCCTTGGACCAGGTTTGACAATATACTTTCTATCTTGTGACTAATAGACTATACAAGATTTTCACAGAAAAAATAGCACTGTTCCACCTGATACCATTGCTTTGGTTTTCAGTGATGATCATGGTGACCGTCCAAGGCCATTGCCTGAGATCGCGGAGCTACAAGATGCAACTGATATAACTGAGAGAAAAGGACGTCCTTCATGGGACTATGATGATGTATGTGCATCTGTTTCTTCTGCTTGCAATATTAATGGACCATGTTTCGATTGGTTTAATTTATATATCCATTGTTATAGGAGAAACAAGGCTGGAGATGGATGGTTCCTCCTCCAATCAGCAGAAAGCCTGTTCTCACTGGGGTGTCTGAGACTGACAAGCAGGTCCGGAGAAGAGCAAGGCGTGGGCAGATTTCTGTGGCTGAAAGACTGCTGAAAGGTTACCTTTTCTTCTGTTCTATTTATTTATGCATGCATTTAGTTTGCAGTATTCAATTTGTAACTTGACTGAATTCAAGGTACCACGAGCGTTCTCTCATAACTGTTTTTTTTTTGTTGACTTGCCCTGCAGAGTTTGCCTGCTTGATCTGCCAGGAAGTGATCAAAGAACCACTTACTACTCCCTGTGCTCATAATTTTTGCAAGACTTGTTTGCTTGGAGCATATGATACCCAGTCCTCTATGAGAGAAAGAAGTCGTGGCGGTAGGACTCTAAGGGCTCAAAAGATTGTGAAGAAATGCCCTTCCTGCCCAACTGACATATGTGACTTCCTAGTGAACCCACAGGTGGAATTGAAATATAAGTTCATTCAGGTGTGCTAGAGCTGGTAGAGTTTCTAAAATGTTTGATTTTATTTTTCTTTCAGATCAACCGAGAGATGATGGATCTGATCGAGACTTTGCAACAGAAGGCTACTGAAGAAGTTGGTGATGATGCTAACGAATGCGGTGATGACAATGACTCGGAGGAAAACGATGGTGCGTTGGCAAAGAAAGAGGATGATAGCTGCTTGAATGAGGATGATCAAGATAGTGCTGAGGATAAGATGGAGTGCGAAATCAATACTTCAGATGTCAACGGTGACGGTTCTGTCAAAAACCTGAGTATGACATCTGAAGAGCAGCCTCAGAAGCGCAAGGGCGACACTGGAGTTGGCACAGATGGCACTAAAAGAATGAAGACCTGTACTTCCATGGACGAGACTGTTGTGGGCGACAATGCAGTCCAAAATCTCCGGAAGAGCGGTGAGGCCGATGTGTAGACTGGTGGTAATCCTGTTGTGGGCGAGGACCCTTATGAGTTGCGATAGCATAGTAGGACCAAAATTAAACTGTGCACAGATTGATGGCTGGTTACTGGAGATGTGCAATTTGGATATGGCAACATGTAATTGGTTGATTGTGTACTCTTGCGAGAATTAGACTGAATAATGCCTGCCTTATTGTGGTTTATCGAATATGTTTAAAGCAGTCAAGTTACTGGAGCAAAAGCTGGGTGCTTCGTGGTGATGCTGCAGACAGGTCATAAATAATGTCGTGACCTCATTATTTTATTGGTCGTTGCACACTGTTGCCCGACATTTTGAGCCTTTGAGAATTGCTGCGATTTTATTCCTGGCTGAAAATCAAGTCCCAAAACTTCTAGAAAATTATTGACTCCCTTCTCCAAATACTATACGTGTATATCCACATAAGAACTAAAGTTAGCTTGAGTTTCCAAAAAAATGTGTATCCTCTTAAGTAGAATTATATCTAACTCCAGAAATGAATAAGCATGGTCTTCAACAATAATATTTTATGTATAATCAATTAAATTTCATGCACATGTTAAAACTGTCTGAATTGCATTTGAGCAAGGTGTATATTAGTTTATTTCCCTTAAGCTTTTCATAGTTAGGATGAAAATACTTTATTATTATTACTATCTATAAGTTGCAAAGAGAGATATATGTTGAGCCCGTGCCAATGCACAATGCACAGGTAGACGGCTAATGTATAACTAATTGTATGGATAACACAAGGGACAATGGTGAGTGCAGAAACAATGTAAAGCTACAGCAGTAACCAACCAGTTAGTTCCTAACGTCATCACACAAACACGAATAGATATAACTCAAATGAAAAAGATTTGCAAAGCTTTTTTTTCAATAAATATGCATGTGGGAACAAACCTACATCATTGATTATTCGGACTGATTATATATATTGTATGTTAGATAAGAAAACAAAATTTCAATTTGTTGATTACTCCCAATTCATTGCAAAATTGAGATCGGATCAATCCTTCTATATATAGTATTATATATATAACTCAGAGAAATTAATAAAATATTATTTATGCACAATAACGCTAAATAGGCTTTGGCGGTGAAGAAAGAACTGTTTGCCGCTATATGTTAGGGAGGTCTATTACATGCTTATTGGATCAGAAAGCATCAATCTTTCGATAATGACTTACACATATAAGCCGAAGCCAAAGCGGTTAGCACGAACTGAGAATCAGCATATTCCAGTGGACAACAATGTGAAAGGAACCAAACCTACAAAAACGAAACAGCTTATGGAAAAAAGGTAATTATTTGGCTTAGGCATGTACATGTAATATGATCATCGAGAATTCGAGATCATATTACATATACTAGAGCAAGAGCAAGAGCAAGAGCAAACACACGGTACTTAGCCAAACTTAGGATAGGTAGATCACATCGGTACACCGAGAGGTAGCAGATGTATCTAGGAGAAGAAGAGCGCTCTGATGACCATGTAGAATTTTAGGTTAATGTGTATTGACCCTTGCATTGGTCTCCACGTACGGTTAATATAGGCTAGGAAATCACCTGCTGCTGACTTTACAACAAGAGTTTGTTACGATATTGTCGGATACCAATACTAGGGATCGGCAGGGATCGGCAGGTCCGACTCGCCCCCGGTGTCTCTATCTAATCTTCCTCCACCCGAACGAATCAGCAGCAACAATCATTTTTTTCCCTCTCCCGTACATACACGAATATTATATGGAGGTGCACACTTACGTACATGCATCTGCATGCATGGGTGCATGCGTGTATACGTTTGCCTGCATGCCCACTTTCCTAATCAATGCGTGCATGCCTTTTTGAAGTGAAGGCGTGTCTCTCTCTCTTTATTTTTTAATCATAGCTGCACAGCAAGCTCGCCCGAGGAGTTGCATGCTCGCCTGATGAGTTGCAGGCAGCGCCCGACAGGTTGCTCCTTCGCTCGACGAGCTGCCCGTCCCGCCCGGCAAGCTACCGCTTCGCCCGACAAGCTGCACCTTCACCCGACGAGACCCCGATTCGCCCGACGAGATCTCCGTCTCCGACTGGTTCGCTCCTTCGCAACGAAGCAACCTCCGAGAAGACCATAGCACCCGAAGTCAAGCTGTTACACTGTGCCAACCACTCCCTGACGCAACTGGCACCAGCAGGGCATGGCTACAGTACTCGGAAGGACAACGGGCCCCACAGCATGGGCAGGCACTCCTCTTTTTTCCCCTTTTTACCGTGTACTCTCTCTCTTTTACCTTTGACTTTACTGACTCCCCTTGAACTATAAAAGGGAAGGCCAGGCCCCCTGCGAGGGGCATGGACTCTTTTCCTCCTCTCTCCTGGGCCTCTTACGGGAGGCAGGGAGTTTCTTTTCTCTCCAGAGGAGCACTTTCTCTCGACCTTCTTCTTCCTCCAGCCAGTCGCCGCACTGAGCTCGTTCACGCACCAGAGACTTGGGAAGCTCTCCCTCTCTCGCCCGTTTGTACCCCCCTACTACAAACCAGCGCAAATAACACGAGCAGCACGAACTGGACGTAGGGTGTTACTCCCCGGAGGCCCGAACCAGTATAAATCCTTGTGTCCCCCTTTTGCGCAACCGTCCGAGGCCCGACGCGCACTCCACGATTTTATTACCTGCCGGCGGTAAAGAACCCCGACAGTTGGCGCCCACCATGGGGCCTTTGCGCGTCACGTCTTTCTTCTTGCAGGTCTTGGATGGCCAACCGCGTCGAGAGTCGGGCGCCAGGGGTGCTCGTGCGCTTCGGCAGCCTGAACTTCCTCCTCGCCAGGGAGCTGGTTCGGGACGACCACCAGCTCCTCCGCGTCGCACCGTCGAAATCGTCGATCCTGACACGACGCCCCGGTCACACTGCCGACCGCTCACCGGCGAGCTGCGGCATCACGTCGCGTCCGAGGGTGGTGCTTGCCACAGCCACCGCCGTCCGCTTCCACATCACGTCCCCCCTGCATGGCCCGGAAGCTCCACCACCGTTTCATACCTCACCGATGGAGGCCTTCCTCGGCAGCCGATTCAGATCGAGAAGTGTGAATGGAGGAGGAAAAAGTAAAGTTGCAGGGCCCACCACGTGCATGCAGCTTTGTGTTGACGCTAAAACGCGCCGCGCCAAACACTCACACGCGCGGAATCGCAAGATGCAGATCTGACTGCGCAGAAACCGGTGAAACCGGTTTGCTAGGGTTTCCTGCGAAGACCAACGAACGCACTCCCGGGAGGGACCCCGTCAGGGTATGCGCACCTTGGGTTGTTCTAGGATCGGTCAGGCCACCTAGAACGCCCTCAATCACCGTGGAGACGAAGGAAGAACAGCAGTTAGGGTTTGGAAGAGGCTAGGGTTTGAAGAACATAAAGTAAAGGCAAAAAGTAAAGACAAATAAAAGATAAATTGTGTTTGATCGATTGGATGATACTCAATCGGCCGCAACCCTTTATATTTATAGGGTGGGGAGGTCTTGCCCCGCAAGGAAAGTCCAAATATAAGTCGGATCTACAAAAAGAGTCCAAACCTATTACAATTCGGGTAAAACCGGTTCCACCGGTTTCCAGATCCGGTTCCACCAGTTTGTCTTGTCATACGCGTCACAGTGACCCAAACCGGTTCCACCGGTTTATATATCCGGTTCCACCGGTTTCAATGCAGAACTATTCCTTGCCAATTTTGATCGCTAACATATGCCCCCCTGTTTTCTAGTAAACTTGTGCACTAGAAAACACTTCTAATATCAAAATTGTTCTTCTGGACGATGTTTAAACATACAAAGCATCGGCCATGTCATGCGTCTCACCTATGTTGAAGTTGAAGCAACTTGTTTTGGTCTCCACACCATCCTTGTAGGTGCCACTGATCTTTGTTCAACTTCTGGCTCCATTGATTGCCTGCACATCCTTTGTAATTTCCTCTTTTGAGTGTGAGTTAAGCCTGAGGGACACCACCTCGGCTGCATATACTTAGAATCTGATTTGCTGCTGTTCTCACACTGTTTAGGATTAGTACATGCATCCTTTTTAACCGGATTACCATTGTAAGCAATCGGTTGTTGTAAGACACCATAACTTGGATAAGAAATAATATGTGGCGGCATGTACATACTACCATAGTCACTAGGAGTATAATAACAAGGATATGGCCAAGACAACGGCATATATGATCCACCAAAATAATATGGCGCAGCAGCATAATTACCTTGGTGTCGGTGAAATTTTTGTTCACCTTGATGTCTTGGTGTTGAATCTGCATCTCCAGTGCTATGTGATTGATTTTTCTGCTTCTGGATAGCTCCCTTCTTCTTATATTTTTCCAGAAGATCTTCAAATGTCGGCTTCACCTTTTCCTTTGATCTACCAGAATCTTTAGGCGCAAACCGGTTATACCGGTTTGAATAACCGGTTCCACCGGTTCTACCAGAACCAGCATGTTTGCTCTTGGCTTGCCCCCCGAGTGTTGAATTCCTTTTTGCAACTTGAGGGTCTTTTTTCTGCCATACCTTCTTGCTCCTTTTCTGTTCTGGTCGTGCTTCACCAATGATTACATTTTTTCCTTTTGTTGTATCGGCTTGATTTGGCCGGATCAACACTTTAGGATTCTGTAATTCAATGGTATTGACAGAGAAATTCTTAGGAAAAGGATCAGAATCAACTTTCATTTCATGCAAAGTCAAATGGCCTTCATTAAGGGCCGATTGAATTCGCCTACGAAATACATTACAATCATTAGTTGCATGTGAAAAAGAATTGTGAAATTTACAATATGCACGTCGCTTCAACTCATCAAGAGATGGTAAAGTATATGCACACTTGATGTATCCATTCTTATGTAACTCATCAAATATCCTATCACATTTAGACACATCAAAAGTAAATTTCACTTCTTCTTGCCGATTTTTGTGGATCGGCTTAAGTGAAGGACAACTATATGATTGAGATTTGCTTGGCCATGTAAATTCATCAGCACATACTTCTCCATTCTCATCGTCCACTAAATCATTGTTTAACATATGCATATTAGGACGATCAGATTTTGGCCTAGCATCTTTACTTCGGCTTTCTTGAACCAAAGCTTTTTGTAATACTTGATTAAGGGTAAGAAACTCATAGCCTTCTAATTTGTCTTTGATATGAGATTTCAAACCTTTAAAAGCTAATTCGGCAAGATCTTTTTCAGAAATAATCAAACTATAACATCGGTTTTTTGTATCTCTAAATCTTCTAATGTAATCAGCAACAGATTCATCATTCTTTTGAATAACCGATGTCAAGTGAGATAGCCTCAATTCATTATCACCACTATAAAAGTGCTCATGGAATTTATGTTCTAATTGAGACCATGTATAAATAGAATTGGGAGATAATGCCGAAAACCATGAGAAAGCAACACCAGATAATGACAAAGGGAATAATCTAACTTTCAAATGATCAACACTACCATGAATACCCATTTGTGCATTAAATTGGCTAATATGCTCCCATGTAGTCCTATTGTCTTCTCCAGTAAATTTGATAAATTCTGGCACTTTAAAACCTTGAGGATAAGGCATAGTATCAAAAACTGGAGGATAAGGTTTCTGATATACTAAAGTTTTATTCTTAACCTCTACGCCAAAAGTATCCTTAATCAAAATAGCCAAATCTTTCTTATATTCTTCCATCAGACTCTGAATATAAAGATCATTTGAGCTTTGCTGATCATTTACATTTGGCACATGTTGGTTCGGTGATGCATGTAATGGTTGTTGCAAATAACCCGAACTTTGGGAAGATATAGGATTTGTAGTATATGTCATTGGAGTACATGTAGGTACATTACCAGAAACACCATTAACTCGGCCAGGATTAGCCTGAGCAATTGACGTACTAGTTACAAGCTCAGGTGTTGTCTGATATGCAGCAACAGGGTAAGAACCGGTAGGACCGGTTCCTGGAACCGGTTGAACCGGATTTTGGCCGTACTGAGTGTTAGGATTAAAACCGGTAGGACCGGTTACAGAAACCGGTTTCACCGGATTTGCCTGGCCAAATCCCTGAGAATTCTGTCCTGTCAAATGACTCAACGGCATCCCATATTGTGGATTTTTGGGTGGTACTGCTGCCGATGAATTCTGAGGTACAATTGTGTGCTGTGAAGTACCCACTAGATCAGAATTAATAGCATTACTAATTACGGTCGAGGGTTGTTTTCCTACGGATTTATCAATCATGCCTTGAACAATCGTAAGAAGATTCTTTTGACCAGAAAGTAATAAGCCATTAATTTGCTCAAGGGTAACAGGCGCGGATGCAACACTTACAGTGGGTGTTACCTCATCTTTTTCTTTTTCTTCTTCTCCTTCTGAAAGAACAACCACCTCATTGTCCTTGGAGATAGCACCCTTTCGATCCTTGGAGAAGTGCGAGAGGAACCATTGCGCCTTGTCTTCAAGCTTCTTCTTGGCTCGTTCCATCTCCTCCTTTTCTTGCAGCAGGAGTTGCTCGAATAGATGACGATCCTCAGCCGATAGCTCATTAGCAGTCGGCCTTTGAATATTGTCAGGATCAACTTCACTTGGCTTTGATAGATTGGCCATGACAGTAGATCCTTTTTTCTTGTTCCCCAGCGGAGTCGCCAAAAAGTGTGTTGACGTTAAAACGCGCCGCGCCAAACACTCACACGCGCGGAATCGCAAGATGCAGATCTGACTGCGCAGAAACCGGTGAAACCGGTTTGCTAGGGTTTCCTGCGAAGACCAACGAACGCACTCCCGGGAGGGACCCCGTCAGGGTATGCGCACCTTGGGTTGTTCTAGGATCGGTCAGGCCACCTAGAACGCCCTCAATCGTCGTGGAGACGAAGGAAGAACAACAGTTAGGGTTTGGAAGAGGCTAGGGTTTGAAGAACATAAAGTAAAGGCAAAAAGTAAAGACAAATAAAAGATAAATTGTGTTTGATCGATTGGATGATACTCAATCGGCCGCAACCCTTTATATTTATAGGGTGGGGAGGTCTTGCCCCGCAAGGAAAGTCCAAATATAAGTCGGATCTACAAAAAGAGTCCAAACCTATTACAATTCGGGTAAAACCGGTTCCACCGGTTTCCAGATCCGGTTCCACCGGTTTGTCTTGTCATACGCGTCACAGTGACCCAAACCGGTTCCACCGGTTTCAATGCAGAACTATTCCTTGCCAATTTTGATCGCTAACACTTTGCCCTCCATGCCTCCTACC
>CM014272.1:83209890-83241336 GCA_004135705.1 Alloteropsis semialata | reverse complement strand
TTTACCAAACCCCCCAGATACTTATCCAAATTACAAAAAGGTCCTTCCACCATATAAACTTATTTCCAGAAAGGCCCTTGACTCTTTATGATTATTATAAAGAGGTCCTAAACCCCTCCAATTAAGCCCTAACCCCCACTTAACTCGTCATTTTATGCGCCAAACTCCGCCGGAATTCCACCAAACTCGAACACGTCTTTCTTTCATCTATTCCGGCCGAGCTATACACCAAATCATCCCAAAAATAATCCTCCTTCCTATTTTATTTTATCGTTTCCTGTTTCGAGCTCATCGGTAAAGGTTTGATTGTTTTCTTTTATGTGTTTTGTTGTGTGTGCCGTAGACGACGGTGTAATCGAGGAGGAGCCGCCGGAATACGCAGGAGAGTACCGCGAGCCCGAATCCGACGACCCGTACCGCGAGCAGGACCTCCCGGAAGCTTTTGACGGCAAGTCCAATCCCATCCTTTGATGCATGTTTATCCCAGTTTTATAAACACAACCTATTGGCCTTTGGTAATTGCATTGTCTTTGTTGAAAACCCGGTTGGATAGCCACTCCTTGATTGTTATAACCATTCCTTGATAACCTAGTTATCACTAAATATGATTTGCTCTGTTGGTTGATAACCTTTGCTTAGAATGCTTAGGACTTGTTCTAATTACTTAATCAATCATGACAATTACTGGTTTTATAAAGAAGAAAAGTGTGAGTGTGTTGAGTAAAGGTTTGGGTTTTGGGTTTTGAAAATAGAGAAAGTGTTGGATAAAATGGATGGGTATTTCTTTGTGAAATACCATTTGGTGGCTTGTACCTTTGTGGTTAAGCAAGTTGGGAGATATCCATTTTGTCCGGTTTTAAAACGAGGTGATGTGTTCATCTTGCCTAACCCAGTTATCTCGTACAACCACTCGACTCTTGTATGGTGCAAGGGCTTAGTCTAAATCCCACTAGCCGTGCTGTTAGTTGTCTGGTGGCAGGTATGCAGCGAGAAAACCAAGTGCCGTCTTAGTGACATGGTTGCCGACTTGGTGTCATAAACCCCTTGGTTATTTCTCGTGATGGCTAGGCAGTTTTGGCTATGGTGGGTAATGGCTTCGATAGGATCCGCGCTGGCACTAAGGTGTTCGTGTTGCGGTACCCTACTTGTGGTGAAAGTGTACACCTCTGCAGAGTTTCCAAACTATTCGAATAGCCGTGCCCACGGTCATGGGCGAGTTATGGCTTGGTCACAATACCGAAGGTTTTGGGATGGGTTGGAGTGTGTGTTTTGGAATTGTGTTCGGCTTTGTGCCAAGAGCTACGGCGGATGGGAAATCCGGTAGCATTTAAAATTTTGGATCCTTTGTGGATCAACCCCCACTTACTTAGTTGTGTTACTTAAGCTTGCTTTGCTAAAGTTTTTCCTTGATAAACCTTTGCATGAGTAAAATTAGCTTTATTGCAAATTAAACCTTAGCCTTATTCCTTGAAATATCCTGTGCATACTTCTGTGTTAACCCCTCCGTGGGTGTGGTTGGACTTGTTGAGTACTTTTGTACTCACCCTTGTTGTTGTCAATCCAGAAGAAGACCCGGACTTTGTCGTTGAGGACGCCGAGTAGGTGGTCGTGCCCGCACCCGACTTTGCCTGTGGAGGTTGGCCCTGCCCGAGATGCTTTCGCTGTCGCATAACTCTGATCCTTTTGTTGAACCGGTCTGGTTCATCATTTGGCTCATAGCCGTAGTTTACCTTTTGGTTGTCTTAGCTTGTATCAAGTTTCCTCCCCATCGGGGAGTGTAAGGTTCCGAACTATCTGTTGAATAAATGTGTATCAGCCTCCTGGGACTGATAATTGTATCACATTTAGTCTCTGCTTAGGCAGGGGCGCTTCATCAACGAAGCAACCTCCGAGAAGACCATAGCACCCGAAGTCAAGCTGTTACACTGTGCCAACCACTCCCTGACGCAACTGGCACCAGCAGGGCATGGCTACAGTACTCGGAAGGACAACGGGCCCCACAGCATGGGCAGGCACTCCTCTTTTTTCCCCTTTTTACCGTGTACTCTCTCTCTTTTACCTTTGACTTTACTGACTCCCCTTGAACTATAAAAGGGAACGCCAGGCCCCCTGCGAGGGGCATGGACTCTTTTCCTCCTCTCTCCTGGGCCTCTTACGGGAGGCAGGGAGTTTCTTTTCTCTCCAGAGGAGCACTTTCTCTCGACCTTCTTCTTCCTCCAGCCAGTCGCCGCACTGAGCTCATTCACGCACCAGAGACTTGGGAAGCTCTCCCTCTCTCGCCCGTTTGTACCCCTCTACTACAAACCAGCGCAAATAACACGAGCAGCACGAACTGGACGTAGGGTGTTACTCCCCGGAGGCCCGAACCAGTATAAATCCTTGTGTCCCCCTTTTGCGCAACCGTCCGAGGCCCAACGCGCACTCCACGGTTTTATTACCTGCCGGCGGTAAAGAACCCCGACAGATATGGCTTTGATAGCCAAGGAAACTACAACCAACTTCTATCTTATTATCTCTATCTCTAGATGTTTCCGAGAACATCAGGATACACATGAAAACATAACTACTACATTAATACGATCTGCATGGGATGATGGTTCGATGAACCCGATCGTGGATAGAGATAGATATCGTGTTCTACTTCTACTGGGAGTCTCGGCCGCATGCAGTTCGAGGTGTTGGCCAGTTCAGAGAATGATTGTGCTCGAAGAACCACACAGGCACACACAGCTAGCACAGCTTCAGCTTAGGCTCAGAAGCTGGCTTACAAGAACCTATGTTTATGCAAAATTTGAGTTTGAACGAAAAACTAAACAATGAGAGAGAAAAAGAGAAATCATGAAGTGGATAGTGTTATAGTAGCTGGTTGCCACTGTAATTAACCTCCCATTTCATGTATTGATATTTCCTCTATTTTTGTTGTTTCTCATTCACAAGTTTTTGTTCAAGTTCAAATTTTACAAGCACGTAGAGGCTTTAATTTGCATATTCATCTCATCCTTTGTTCTAACTGCAGAAATTGCAAAAAAAAAAAAGAACATAAATGTCAAGAATGGGATTCGAACCCATGCCCTTTCGGACCAGTACCTGAAACTGGCGCCTTAGACCAACTCGGCCATCTTGACTTAATTGAGATGGTAGGGTTGAAATATATTGAGTTAGTTCAATATTTTCCTTGAGCACTTGCAAACCATGCAATCTCGTGGTTGTAGAATAGAAATGATTTTATAGTATTCGACATATTTTAAGGATTTAACATATGTAACAGGGTCGACACGGATGACCAAAATGAGGACTTCGATTGGCTTGACCTCTAGAGCTCAAAGCCAAATAAATTCTGATCTCGTGAGTAGCCAATCAGATCATTGTAGGATGTCGGACTTCATGGCAAGTTGGAAACTATGAAGGACAAAACAGTGTAATTAATAGCTCGCTACTGAATTTCACGAGGTAGAGATTACGAATTGTGTATTACTACAGATGAAAAAATGGGTTGCTCATTTATTAGCAAAGAAAGCTTGTATGCAATGCTTTGTACTAATGCACAGGTTCATGTACATGCATGTAGAATCCCTCCTGCAAACGCGCCCAAGCGCGCTCGTCCCCTACGAATGGCTCTGTAAGACAAGATAACTTTTTAATTAAGATGGACAAAGCGATAATAGACGTAATGTGATGACCCGTTAGTCGTAGACGACTGTGTCCTATTCTTGATCTAATAGAATCATGCTCATATTTCAAAAAAAGGTGTCTAGACCGTGTAAAAATCAAGCTAAAACTAAATGTGGCTTTTAACCACGTTAGTGCTTCACTTACCTGTGAAACTGTGATATCCAGCTCGATCTAATAAAATCATGTTTATATCTCGAAAAGGATGTGTCAAAAAAAAAAAACCACCACAATGACAATATTGTGTTCGTACCAAACAAGTCTTATTTTGAGCATGAGAAAACCTAGACAGTGTAGAACTCGATATTGCTTTGTCTAGCTAGTCTAGCCGATGAGTTTTGATGAAATTCGCTATGGAGAATCAAAGAAAAAAAATTGTGGCCACCCAAATACATGGTTCACTACACTTACAAATTTTGTTGAATTTGTATCTACATTATTTACTTGAGATCAAATACCCATTTTGCTCGAAATGAAAATGTGTACCTTGTAATAAACTGCAGGCAAAAATAATGGAGAGCTGAAAAACAATTTTTTAAAATAAAAAGGGAGAACGGATGAACTGAGAAGACATCTAGCCTTTTTCCAAAACAAAAAAAGGAGGGCTACTAGGGGGATATATAGGGCCCTAAATTAAATCAGGACCCACCAACCCTTTCCTGGGAGGGGCACCCACGCAAGGCATCGGTGCTTGTGTTAAAGGCCAAAGCACCGGCACAACAAGCCTTTCAGGAACCACAAATTCATGGGATTACTCCCCTGCAACTCGACCCCACGTGGAAGGGAGTGCAGCAAGGTTTAGGGTTTAGCCGCACAGAACGTGCGTTTGTTACGTGGGCGCCCCTCCCCTAGGTAATCACTTCACCCTCTGAAGGTGGCCCCACCTCTCCACTCAGCAATATAAAACAGTGACGCTCATTTCCAGTGAGCGGTGTGGGATTAAAGATTCTCACCGCGTACCACTCTCACTGCTGGAAACAGGGAAGAGCGGATGGAAATGGGCTGCACTGCCGGCGCATTTGGGCCAGGGCTCCAAGTTACCCAAGTGAAGTGTTTTTTTTTTTTTACCTGTACCAGTGTATATCTGCAACCATTGATGGATCCAATGAGCGAGCGGTTCAGAGCATACAAAAATTCAACCCCTCTCTGAACAACCAAAAAATCACATTGGGGCACAGGTTGAACAGTTTGGGATTATAGACACACCGAATTTATTAATTCAACCCTTGCAGTCCCTCCCCAGTCCCCATTTCGTCTTGCTTGTGACAAAACATACACTGAAACCTCACACATTAACCGCAAATCGAAACTTACATATATGTATGTACAGAAGAGAACCCTGGAGGTGCAACCGTGCTAGGAGGACCAATCCCTACTGGTCATCCAGCTTCCAGACCTCATGGAGGAGTCTGTACCTCGCCGTGCTCGAGTTGCTGATCCGCTTAAGCTTTGCAAGCGGGTTCGACGACGTGTTGGAGATGAAGGTCAGTGGAGAGCTCAGTTCATCCAGCTCGTCGTCGCTTGTGTTGGACTTGCGAAGGATGGCCGATCCGCTCTTCCTGGGATCGCCGATGACGCTTAGTATTGCTCCAGCTGCAGGGGGGCTATACAAGATCGGTGAAGCGCCACATGGGATTGAGTGTATGCCCTTGTTGCCCTCCAGGTGATCCTAACAACAGGGAAGATTGGTGAACATGTTTGATGGTCAGAATTTTCCATAAACTGAACTGAAACAACAGCAACAAAATTGGCTCAGACTGATATTGCTACAGAGAGCCAATATCTGTTTTTTTTACCTACTGGTAGTTTCCTACTCGTATTTGTCAAACTAGCAATCTAATGAGCCCAGCTCCACTAAATGTTTTGAAGAAAAATGGATTTACACCATATAACAACTATTTCGTTTCCATTGCAAAAATAGAAGGAATAAAACACAACTGCTTTTGTGTTTCAGTTTTATGACATTAAAAGTGGTTATTTAGGAAAACGTAATAAGTACATATACAGTTTAAATATTTCAAAGTAATCATTGTATTTCAAAAAGGGAACATGATGGGTTTTATGCCCTTTAAGGCATTAACTGTTGGCCCAGCTCACACTACCAAAGATACACACCAAGAACTATATGCTCTATGTCTCATAGAGCTACATCTCATCCTTCTACAACATGAGGGATACATGTCCTTTTATAGGACTTACAAACCGTCATATATGAGCACAACTCACTTCTAGCTAATCACTAGCTAGCATGCTCATTTGACAACTCATTGACAACTACATAATCTAGCTAATTTGACTTTGATCTCTTAGGCTAACACACCCAAAGACAACCAAAGTACTACCTAGAAACTTCAAGTAATCAATTCTAACTTTACTACCTAATGCTAGCTAAGCATTAGCACAAAGAACAAGTCAATTTCCTTTTGACTTGAACTCAGCCCATAGATGCATGTAGATGCATCTACACATTTCTAGTAGTCAAGATTATTGCTAACAATTTCCCCCCTAATCTTGACTACACTCCTTGTGTGGAACACCACACCTTCTTGCCACGCGCAGCGGCCCTTCTCTTCCTTCATGTTGTGCACATCGCTCGCAGCGCCACCGTGCCAATGTCTTCTCTTCTAGCAGCCTCGCAGTGCTGCAGTCTTCTTAAGGCACCGCAACACCGTCTCCGTCTTCTTGTGGTCTCGCAGACCACTGCCTTCTTGTGTCACCGCAGCGACATCCTCTTTGTGATACCGCAGCACCACCTACTCCCGTCACCGCAGTGACGGCTTCCTGCTGCATCCTCACAGTAGCATCGGCTCATCATCAGCCGAGTCAAGGCCTTCAGCAAGGAGCGCCTTCTCCTCTTGCTTCTTGCCTTTTCCCTTCGTAGGACACTCATATGAATGATGCCCATACTCTTTGCAGTGGTAACACTGATCTTTGCTCCTATCCATCCGGACTTCGCCTCCACGTCCACGTCCACGACCACGGCCACAGCCACGTGATGATTCTCTTGTCATGAGGAGCTGCTCCTCAGAGCGTGCTCCCCGTGCCTTGACGCGTTCCTCGTGCGCCTTCAAGGAGCCAATGACTTCCTCCAAGGTCATCTTCTTCAAGTCTCCAAATTGCTCGATTGCCGACGCAATATGGACGAACTTGTCAGAGACTGCTCGCAGCAGCCTTTTGACGACTTGCGCCTCCTCAATCTTCTCTCCAAGTCCTCGGACCTGCCCAACAAGAAGCATTACCTTTGCCGCAAAGTCATCAACCGACTCTTCATTCCCCATGCAAAGGTTCTCCAGCTCCCACCGCAGTGTCTGGACCTTCGCCTCCTTGGCCCGCTCTGCCCCCATATGCATGGAGCACAGTGTTGTCCACATCTCGAATGCGGACTCCTTCTCAGCAACTTGCATGAGCATCTCATCTCCAAGCCCCATGGAAATGATTGCCATGGCCATGCTGTCCTTCTCATCATCACTGACGCGCTTCTTGACACTGGGATCAACCACATCCCACACACCTTGAGCACGCATCAGCAGCTTCATCCTTACGGCCCAAGCGCCGTAGTTCGTCTTGTTCAGCACCGGAACCTGGAGGGACACCTTCCCTGGTACCTTGGTCGCGCCCTCGCTGCTCGATCCATCTCCTGGCATGATCTTCGGCATCTCACCAACCTAAGCTCTTGATACCAATTGTTGGCCCAGCTCACACTACCAAAGATACACACCAAGAACTATATGCTCTATGTCTCATAGAGCTACATCTCATCCTTCTACAACATGAGGGATACATGTCCTTTTATAGGACTTACAAACCATCATATATGAGCACAACTCACTTCTAGCTAATCACTAGCTAGTATGCTCATTTGACAACTCATTGACAACTAGCCAATTTGACTTTGATCTCTTAGGCTAACACACCCAAAGACAACCAAAGTACTACCTAGAAACTTCAAGGAATCAATTCTAACTTTACTACCTAATGCTAGCTAAGCATTAGCACAAAGAACAAGTCAATTTCCTTTTGACTTGAACTCAGCCCATAGATGCATGTAGATGCATCTACACATTTCTAGTAGTCAAGATTATTGCTAACATTAACTACAGGCAAATTATGATATTAACCTTTGGGGATGTTTGATGCATCAGAATGTTAAATGGACTAACCTCCAATTCTAGTGCTTCAAGTAAAGAATCTTGAATCGGATCCGGACAAAATTCATCTGGTACAAAGCCCAGAAGGATATTCTTTATGATTGATGAACTGAAGGTAGGACAAAGCTGTGAAACATTATATGATAGTATTAGGAACTATAAGAAAAACATCAAATTGACAAGAAAAAAAGTTGGAAAAAGTTCATATCAGTAATGATGGGTTTTATTAATTATAACAATTTTTAAGAAGGTAGGAGTGAATGCCTCTTTTCTTGTACAGGTATCCATGAGCACATCCTTGGGGAGCATTAAGAGATCACTCAATGCATTCAGGAAATAGAATGGCTTTCTGGATTCAGCAAAGCCATTTTCACCATCTGGATTCTCAACTTCTGGATAGTCATCCATATCCATACCAAACAAGTCAGTAAGACTTCTGGACCAGCTGCCAATCTAGAAGAATGATAAATGTCATTGGTCTCCATAGCAAGTGAAAATATCATGCGACCTCACAGTGCACAATTGTGATTTAACTTACAGCATTTTTTAGTTGGACCCCAGCACCAAAGCTAAATTTTCCAGATGGTATTGGTAGAACCTTAGGATCAGTTATCGGATCAGACATGGGGTCCGTAGGAATTTCATCATCCGATTCACGTAAAATAGCATTGAACATCGCTACATCCAATCTAGCTATGCATTGCTCCATCACCTGTTGAAGGGAGATAATGTTCAAGTTATTACAAGTAAAGAATTTTATACATAGTCCGTAATATTTTTCAATCTCAGTACTGCAAGCTTGAACAAAGGCACAGCTGCATCGAGCAAGTCTAAAATTGACACTTCGAGATCAACTTAAGGATCAAAATATGTCTTATCCAATGTGGTAACATAGATATCATGATGCTTATAGTGCTGATCTACAATTTGCTTCTGCCTCTAGTAAAAAAATCATGGAGAAAGGTTCCTACTAGCTTCAGCAGACCTCCAACTGTAATATACTCACAGCATAATTTTTCAAAAAGAGAGCAGCACTAACAGCATCTTTCATGCAAGAAATAACAAATATGTAACAAAATATTTCTATACCTACTTTCTTAAATAGGCGCACGCTCAAGATATTGCTCAATCATATGAAGCTCACCAATTTGGCCAACATAGGCAGGCATCCACACTCATGTCCAGCTGCCCTGACTGGGCAAAGCCTTTCTGAAGCTTCCTTAAAAGCCTTCTTCCATATGTCCATCGATATAGTTGCTTGTTGCTGATCTCCCAAAACAGTAATCCTACCATAGCTTCTCTTTGCATTCGAACTAGTTTTCAAGTCACTCGTTACATAAGCCGATTGCATATGTGGTGTGAATGTCTGCAAATTAAGATTTGTGTTGCACCAGGTCTAAAGAAACACCACAGAAAAAGGTACAAGCGACAAAGGATACAAGAAACAAACCTGCCACCAAAGGGTTTCAACAATTCGTGAAAATATCCATGATTCAATCTTCTTTATTGCAGCTATAAATGTGTCGACATCTTCCCAGTTATCAAACTCAGGGGAAACTAATTTTCCTTTCTTCCTATTAAGCGACTCCCACATTGATGCAGAATTTTTCCTATATGTTGCTTTGGAACTATAACCAGCAGAATTGATGCCATTTGCAGTACCCGATTGCCTCGAAGTTTCAGTAACAATTCCTCGCAATACCACACAGTTTGATAACCAAAAACTCAACCTGATTAGAGAAAAACTCATGTCAGCCTACAGAGAAATCAATGCTTCATAATGCATAAAATTGCATCCCCGCTGTTAGGTAAAAATACATTCGAGATAATGGCAAAAGACTACAAGTCAATAAAAAGAATAAACATTTGCTGAGTCATTGCCAATTGTTCTACCATAAAAAGTTATAATTCCTTAGAACAGTGAAGAGGAACTCCCATGCACCTTGCAATATCATATCCACAAGCTTTTGCAACCAAAACCAGCCCAGAGGTAGCACTCCTTGCTGCACTTCCCATCTTGTCCCTTGAAAAGTTCTTTAGTGCATACACAAAATGCCTGGAGAGCCTTCGCGCTGGTGTATGGACCTTGTTCACTGAGCTACCATGTTCTGCAATAATTGAATAAAGGCCTATCTCAGCAGCGGCGACTTCTCGTAGCTCTGCTTCAAGCAACTCAACCTTAAGTTCTAGTTCTCGAAGTTTGCTTTCATTTCGGTTATTTAAAATGCGGATTGGCTCCTGGACTTGCAATCCATCATCAGCACTAGTCGTATTCTCATGAGCAATCGCAACATCCTGGGAATCAACTTCCTTCACTTCTTCCTTTTGGGGATCAACTTTCTTATTTATGACACTTCCATTAACATCTGGAACTCTCATACTGAACCTCACATTCCTTGCTCTATCAGTAGTTAAAGTGCTATATGTTCTATCCCCAAAGTGTCTTTGGTTGGATTCAGTCATACCGTATGCAAATGACATTTTACGACCGCTCCTAAATGCATTGTGTGGTGGAAGAGACGGAGTTTGTTCTCTGGGCAAATCTGATGCGAGAGACAGATTTCCGAGATGACCATTTGCCTTTTGAACTTGAATTGGATAATTCTCAACTTCTTCACTCCCCACTTTTGTACTGGATGATGCTACTTCACGCTGAGAATCCAATGATGAGCTGGGGCCTTTATTACCAATCATTCTGATATCCTTCCCCTAGCAAGTTCAAAAAAGAGCCAGCTATGGAAATTAGAGACACCGTCAAGAATGGTGGTGTGATGGGATACAACAAGACACAAACAGGATTATCGTGTTACTATTTTCATTGATGCTTGTAAGCATGAAGTTCCTACTTTATTGACTGATAACATGCTAGTTACTTAACTTAGAAAACATGGATAATGCAGAGGAAAATGAAGTCATGGAGTATGAACTGTTCTATCAACCATACTGACAGCTATGGCTCGGCTTGAAATGAACAATATGAAAGTTCGAAGAATGGATACAGGACATATTAGCAGCAGTTTGGTAATGAAATGTAATGTAATGGAAACAACACTAGAAAATGAATGTTTCTTCACTACAATTTGGAAAAGAACTTTTGTATTTAAAGTGGGATAAACATGCACAATAAGAGGGAATTACACAACTAAAATATATTTCTTCTTTTACCTTGAGAGATTCCTGAGATCTGTTGCTACCTGCGAGAACAATTCCACCTGAGCGGTACGCGTATGGAGCTTCCTCCTCTTCATCATCAGTGAAGGAAGCAAACTCCGTATCTTCAGTGTACTCCTCACTCATTGTTGCTGACACGAAGTCCTTTGAATCTTTATCAACTGATGCCTCTTTTGATAATGCATCTCTTGAGGAAACACTTGAGTTATCCCCATCCAATGGCTGGATTTGGAGGTAAACCATGGGCTGGGCATTGCTTTTGAAGCTCCTCTTGGAATTGAGAGGTACAGGAACACTCGAGTCCTCATGAAACATTGCATGCTCTGCCAAATCTAATATTGCAGTCCCCAAATGCTGCCCCTTCAGCTTATCCCTCCTTGGCTCATACAAGTTCAACTCAAGCAGGTTCTTCTGCCACTTTCCACTTTTGGACGACCCCTCCTTTTGGAAAACAGCCTGTAAGCTTATGAACTCATTGAATTCAATCTTCCCAGATGCAGAACCAGAACCAATTGAAGGAGCAACGGTGCTTGTCTTCCCTGAATTGCGCTCGCCATTTTCCCAGAACAGGAGCACGGAGCGCAAAGACTTCAGGGACTCAGAAGGGGGCCAAGGACTTATTTCTTGGATGAAGATATTGAAATCCACATGGAAGGCAGAATCCTTCCTTGTCTTGGTTCGGAGGCCTAGCACCATTGCTGCAGCACTGGATACAGACAGAGCTTAACCAGAAGTCCCCCCACAGTTTGTGTAGCAAATGAGGATGAATCCAGTTCCTCTCTTCGATTCACTCTGAACTATGCAACAAATCAGAAGATAGCTTGGAGTACATTGGAAACAAAGCTCCTGCATTCAGTAAGGCAGTGATTTATGTTACTAACTAAAGGAGAAAAAGCAGGTAGCATAACAACGAATTAAGACCATGTGCGACGCGCCCTACAAGATGCAAAACAGAAGTCCAGGTGGAAAAAAGAAACACCAATTGACATTAAAGTCTCACCCCAGCAGCAAACTTATTTCAATGATGAAGGATGTGATAAAAATTAAGTCAATGATTACATAAATGCCACTCATTGCATCACATCGCCACCATAAAGCTGAAGATTGAATCATATAAATAACACCACACGGTTTCCTTTTTTTTTCAGAAACTTTGTGAAACAGCAAAAGATGATCAGAATGGGGGCTAAACATAATGTAGAAAAACTTCCTTTAAATGCATCTTTTCAGTAAAAAAGAAAGAAACAAGGTGGTCTTTAAACCCATGCAAGTAGCATTAGCAGAGGATACAATAATTTGGAGTTGAATAAAACAAGGGAAAAATAAAGGGGAAATGGCAGGGCCAGGGAGAGATCTAAGAGAAGAGATGGTTTTGACCAGACTGCAGTAACCATTAACCAATGGAGCATCCAAAACACACCAGCACACTGCAGAGAAAAGGAAAACACATAGTAGCCTGGATCAATTCGAACCCAGCCGGTCTGGAAGAACAAACCCCAAAAGGTGAGCCATCAAAGAAGCAGAGACGCTGAAGGCAGAATGCGGCTTTGTGGGAAGAAAAAGGCAGGAACTTTACCGACACCCAAAATGCAATGCAAAAGCAAAACTGCCACGCAACAACCCGAGAGGACTCAGTACGAGAGTTATCAATGCCGATTGAATGCTAAATCAGCTGGAGCAAGTTAGGACAACCAAAATGGAGTACCAAAAACCAAGAAAAGGGGGGGAAGGGAGAGGACTGGGGGTACAGTACAGACTGCAGAGCCCAAACCAATCCATCACATTATGTCCAGCGCTCCGAAAAACAAGACCTTTTTCTCAAATCGCTGCACCCAAGGAACCAGATGAGGAAGCTCAGAAACGGAGGCATGAATCGAATCGAGGTCAAACGCGGGGAGAAGAGAAAGAAAGGGGACTCGGGCAAACCAAAGTAAACGCACGCGTCGTGAAGAACAGCAGTTGCTGCAGGTACCTGAATCTAGCAGGGGCAGGCCAACACGGACGCAATGCGACGAGCCGGAAGAGATTGATGGGGAGAAAGGAAAGCATGGGAGAGGAAGAGGATTGCTCTCAGGTTGGGAATGATTGGGCTGGTGGGCGAGGCGACTGCGTTCGTGGACGCGCAGTCGGGGGTGTCGGTGGGTGGGGTGAACAAGGCGCTGGATACAAGAAGCCAGCCGGCCGCCCTCCTCTGCCTCGAGGAGGAGAGATCGTGACCCGAAGCAAAGCGGAGTAAAGTATTCGGAAGGAGAGGAAAGAATCCGAGCTGTAGTAGTTTTTAACTTTTTAATGGAAATCTGGGTGGAGAGCTCGTGGCACTGGAACTGGAGTAGCGAGATTTTGGGGTTGATTGGAGTCTGGACTCGTGGAGGAGCAGTGGGAAGAAGCAGTTTTCTTTTTTAAGGGTGGGAAGAAGCAGTTACTCATCCATTGCTTGGCTAATTATTATTGCTTGGAGAAAAGGTCTTCACCTTTTTTTTTCTTTTTCAGTACACAAGGGTACTAATTTTACGGCAAAGTTTGCCGTTGCGATGCCTTTTAGGCAGTGTTGCCCGACACCTGTTCTAATTTTTTTTTTTGCCGAGTCGGATATTCCGCACCTGTGTCGGATTTCAAGTGTTATTTGTTATGTTCTTGAAAATTCTACCGAATCGGACATCCACACCCGAGGCAGACACGGACACCCACACCCATATCCATGTAATGTAACACTGCTTTTAAGACTGAATGGGTGAATAGTTTCTTCAGGTAAACAGTTATCCTGAACATTGTGTATTTGAGAAGGGAAGTACTATATAGACCGGATCAAACACCAAGTCGGCTATGATTTGAGAAAAAACACATGAAATTTGTCTATCCTGGATGAAATGTGTTTAGCCTGGACTAAATTAAACGTAGGGCCTGATATTTTTTGTCTTGTGTTTGCCCGATGCTGTGCATGTGTTAGGTTAGGTAGCGTTTTTAAAGTTCGGCCAAGGTTTTGGGTCAAATGGTGAAGCCCCTGCCCAGCATTAGTTAGAATTACGAAATGGAGCACCCTCGGCAGGTCGGGTTTAGTTCTATCCGATTCTGCCGGCACGATCTAATTCTAACCGGTAATTTGTTCAAAAGCACCCAGATGTCCTCCAGCTTTTTGGAAAGCCTGTCTCTTTCTGTTGCCTCAAGCAAGGAATGAGGATGACTTGAGTACATCATCATCATCGTTAGATCGAGGCTGATTTTCCCTTCCCTTCAACGCATGACAGCATCCCGCATGCTTGCTGCATCGCCACTCGCCGGTGTGTCACGAGCACGCATGTGCATGTCCTCTGCACTGCACAGCAGGCATCTGAGTCCCAGTCCCTAACCCCGGGTGCCCTCCCTGCAACCTTCCATGCCCGGCGGTCAGGGGTTTGCTTCATCTGAACTGCATGGTCAGTGTTCAGTCTTCAGAAGTTCAGATAAGCAGGAAGATAGCCGGCCGTTTGCTTGCATTAAGGAGAGCAAGGATAAGCTTCTGAAATCACGAGCTTTTTGCATCAGCAGTGCTATGCACCATGTACAGTGCATGTGTCTTGCCGCAAGCAAAGGAATGAGGATGAATACGATACGATCGACCTGGCTCCTCGCAGTCTGTGAACCGTACATTTTGTTGTCTCCTAGTCTGTGAACCGTAGAGGTACTACTACCGATACATATACAAAAATATAAATAATTTTGTAGAAATAAAAAATCGAATCAAATCTTCTATACTCCAGCTCACACAGTCCCAACATTTTTTATTTGAGATCATCCCACGGTCTCAACAAATACAAATGATCCGATCCGCCGTGGGCTTGATATGGTCCAGTGGCTTCCGATAACATGGGCCCGCGTTCATCTGCATCTGGGCCCTCACAAAAGTTCCTCTGGGCTTTCCGTGAAGGAAAAAGTCCATTTTACGTCCCTAACTATGCACAAAGTCTGGCCTTCCTCCCTAACCTCTAAAACCGGATAACCCACCTACCTAACTTTCAAAACAGTTCACTTTACTGCCTGCCCTAGTTACAAGCGGTTTTGTTTTTTAATTAAAAATAAATCTAAAAAATACCTAATGAGGTTATTAAACCACAAAATAATATCCCTAAGCTTCTAAAAATTATGACAAATACCAAGAGATGGTTGGGACACAATAAACCTAAATAAAATATTTAAAAGTAGTGAAAATATCAATAAAATCTTCTAAAATTTAGATTTAGCTTTAGCAAAATGGGAAAATGTAAAAATAAAAATAATATTAAAATGTTCTAATCTATGTCTAATTGCATCTTGAATACTTTCTGCAATAAAAACATGAGATGAAGCTAACATAAATACATTTATAATAAATGCATTCGATGTTAATATATGTTATATTTATGGTGGTTACATCTCATATTTATATTATGAAAAGTTCCTAAATGTTTTAGACATGAATTAGAATATTGTGGTAGGTTTCAATTTTTTGGAAATTTTCTTTTTTTATTTGAGCTAAATATAATTTTTGGAAGATTATATATATATATTTTTTCACGATATCTAAATATGTTATTTGGATTTATCATGTCTCAATCTATCTCTATGATTATTCATAGGATTCTAGAAACTTAGGAATATTTTTTTTGGTTTAATAACCTCATTAGGTGTTTACTAGATTTATTTTTAATTGAAAAAAGATAATACCATCTTTGAAAACCGCTTATAACTGGGCATTAAGTGAACGGTTATGAAAGTTGAGGAATGTGGATTACCCGGTTTTGAAGTTTAGAGAGGAAAGTTGGACTTTATGAATAGTTAAGGGAGGTAAAATAGACTTTTTCCTAGAGCTACACCTACTCCATGTTTGTTGCTCAGCTCAGATTTGAGTGAAAATCGTTTTTGAGATTTCCTCAGATTTTGGTGTAACACGAAAAAGTGAGCGATATCGACAAAGGGACAACAGAAACGATAGAAACGATATCAACTGAAAAATAGATATATGCTATGGCGTAAAGCTGGATATGGCAACTCAATTCCCAAAGCTGCAAACCTATACTCCCACTGTCATAGTGTCATTTCTCCCACACTGTTATACTCCACAGTGCAGCAGTGTGCACTCCTCTTCCATCTCAAGAGAATTCCCCCATTTTTCCATCCCATCCTTAACCCCATGCTGTGGTTTTTTTTTTTTGAATGAAAACCCCATGCTATAGTGTTGTCAAACCATTGTCGTTTTCATCTGCCATCGTGCACATGCCTCTCCCACGTCGGCAACAAGCTCACATCGATCGCGCTATGGTGCCGCAACAACTACAAACACCCCTACACCAAGCGTGTGTGCGTCCAAGCCTCAATGCAGCACCAAATTACCGACCGAAGAATCACCACTTCAATGTCCGTCTATCTTGTTGTTTGTTGTAAGGCCCTGTTTAGATCGGCAAGTTTCCAGCAAGTTTTTACTATTCATCTGTCACATCGAATGTTAGGACATTAATTAGAGGTATTAAACATAGATTAATAACAAAACCCATTCGATAACTCCAGGTAAATTCCCGAGATGAATCTATTGAGCCTAATTAGGCCATAATTAGACAACGTCGTACTGCAGTAAACAATTTCTAATGATGGATTAATTAGGCTTAATAGATTCAAAATTCAATTTCTAGACAAGTTATGTAATTAGTTTTTTATTACTATCCGAATACCCCTTCCGACATCCTATATTTACGATTCGGCAAGTTTTCACTTTCGGAACTAAACAAGGATAAGAGCAGATAAGTAGCCAATAGATAACCGGTCAATTTTGCTTGAATACAGATGCTCTTGATGGTCAGTACTAGTGCAAATGATTTTTGTTACTTATATGAGTTTATTATATTACAACTTAATATTTTCTTTCCACCATCATTGAATCTTTGTATGTATTTTTTTTTTGGCAAACTCGTACTTAGTTCATGTAATTGTGTTGAGATTTGAGAGTTACGGACTCTGACTTGGCTCACCGTTTCCTTGTTTATCTGAGGTGAGTTTGATACATCTTTTTAATAAAAAGTCATGCTTTTAAATTGAATTTGGATTAACATAAGTGGTTTGTTACTATATGTTGTTTATGAGACGTCATTCTATTTCCTACTAAGTCGTACGGTTATTGTTGTTTTGCTTTGATCGATGAATCATGAGTCCCCGATTCCGAGATAATATCATATTTGTATTTGATCCCTTTTCGAAAATGAATTTGAAACTCCGTTGGTTAGACCCTCTAGCCCTCATTTTAATAATACTTCAAATAATAGTAACTATAATATAAAGGAAAAAGTCCATTTTACTTTCTTCACATATCCATTTTGTCCGTTTAACTCACTGAGCAAAAGTTTGGCTCACTTTACTCCCCTAAACTATTTTATTTGGTCCAATCTACCCCTAATTAGATTTCTCTTTTTTATTTCTTTATGTATGAGTTGAATTTTGACTTCAAATTTTGTGAACAAATACAAAACATGATGCTTTATGATAAAAAAATTATACTAAAAATTTTTCATGGTTATTTTCATAAGTTAGGATATTTAATACGAAACTGACCTTAGATATATAAAACTTTACCAAAAGTAATTATGAAAAAATCTAATATAATTTTCTAACATAGAGAACTATGTTATAATTCAACATACAAAATCTAAAATTAAAACTCAACTTGTACACGAAGAAACAAAAAAAGAAATCTAATTAAGGGGTAGATTGAACCAAACAAAATAGTTCGGGGAAGTAAAGTGAGCCTAAATTTCGTTATGGGGTTAAGCGGACAAAGTAAATAGGTGAGGGGTTACTAGCTACTCCCTCCGTTCCAAATTGTAAGTCATTCCAACATTCTTAGAAAGTCAAAGCATCTTAAGTTTGACCAAGTTTTTATGATAAAATGCTAACATTTGTTATATCAAATAAGTATCATTAGGTTCTTTATTAAATATATTTTTATAGTAATATCTATTTGGTGCCATAAATCTTTGTAATCCTTTCTAAATTTTTGGTCAAACGTAAAATGGTTTAACTCTCCAAAAATATTGGAATGACTTACATTTTGGAACGGAGAAGTAGCATACTTTTGGATCCAAAATGACAAGAATGCATTACTATTTATGTCTCATTTTGGCCAGATTTGATTAACGAAAGAGATGGTGGTCGAAAGAATCTATTTCTCATTGTTTTCTAAAACATGTTTCTTGTGATAAAAGAATTTAGGAGAATTCGAGAAACTTTATCGTTTCTCTACAAATATTTAAAATTTTGGTAGGGATTATGCAGAAAAAACGGTTCGTAAAATCATAGCTGGTGTATAACCGGTAAAAAAAAAGAGAGATCGGCGGTGGGCGCTGGCTCTTGCCGTTCCCCTCCGTTCTCCTGTTCACCTCTCTCAGCGTCTCTCCCTCTCAAGCCTGTCTTTCCTGGCGGCGACGACTGGGCGAGCGGCGCCACCCGACGCCCGCCAGGTCTTCGTCAGGCCCAGCGCCGGCGGGGAGTATCCACCAGGTACGTCCTCCACTTCCCTTCCCTCCCCGTTGTGCGAAACCGAGCTCCCCGAACCCTAATGCAAGCTATTTTCAGTCGGATCTGACCCAGTTACCAGTATATACATGCATTATTTCCGCTAACTTCGAATTTCTGCAAAAAATTATCTATCCCTATACTGGATCCGCCCCTGGTCGTGAAGTGACTCCCATGGCAGTGTTCTGTTATGAAGATCTGTGCTCCTGGCTCCTTTGTTCCGTTAGCCCTTCGCTGCTATGTAGTGGACATTTTTCGCGCCTGCAGGTTTATGATAAGTTTGGGTGCGAATTTAGCATATATCCCAATTGTACCAACTCTTTCTTCGCTAAATATGCGAAACTGCTCCATGTTTCACTTTTGACCTGTTGGGCATCTGATAGAGCTCTGCGGAGATGTCTGAGAGTTATTTTAACCTTGTTGTCAGGATTTGGAGGTTAGAGTAATGAAATAAAATGCTGCTCAAAAGCAAGTTTAAGTTGGCCACAGCCATCGGCATCATGCTGTCGATGCTATCGCTGCTTGTGCACCTTTTTCTTGCAAATTATTCAGCTGGGGGCATTACAAAGTACAGCATGCATACGGATGATGTCCTTCCATTTGGACAGGTAACTCACAAGTCCTGACAATGTTGCAGTATCAGTTCTCAAATTTCCTGAGTTTTGTAATGTAGGAGTTTGGGCCTATTGAGGTTATGCTGGGCACATATTTTACTGCAATTGTTGAATTTATATCCTAACATCTTTCTCCATGCTGCTTGTTTTTTTGTTGCAGAGGCCTCGACCACGGAGATTGTGGGGTCCATTGAGCAAACTTGATCACTTGCATTCTTTTGCGAAACCTAGAAAACCATATGCTGGTAACTTGATTCTCAACCTGCACCTACTTTATTAGTATTTTCATTGTGAAATCTTTTGTTGAACTAGTCTGGTTACTTTAGACACTGAGGGAAAATCTTTAGGCCCAGCATTCCTTTTTTAGAAGAACACTTGTGCATAAGCAGCATCTCAAAAGATACAAACATATAGACCTCTAGAATTTGAACGCTTGCAAATAAAAGGGAAAAGTTTGCTTGATTGGTATGCCTTACAAAAAATCAAGTTTGTCCGTGCATATATTAGCGATATCATTTTGTGGTATGCGCAGAAGATCATTTTCGACATGTATGCATATTCTACTATGCTCTATTCTATGATTTTCTTTGATTTATTTTTTGACATATATAAGTGCCAAACACACAGAGTAAAGTATTCTCTATGTTCCCAACACTGGAATCATCCATATTGGGTTATTGACCTTATAATGTTTCTTAATGTGACTCCTGCAACCTGCACAATAATGTGGATAAATCTGTTGCTATACTTTGACTATAATTACTATATGCATATAGCATTTTATAAAGTGTTAGATTACCTGAAATGCTTACTTTGTATACTCAGTGTCACCCATTTTAGGAATTTTTTACCTTTTGTTTTGACTGAAACTCATAAATCTAAACCTTGATAGATCTGATTGATTCACCATATTGCAGCACCCAGTAAGCATAATGGTTTTATTTATGCAAAGATATATGGTGGCTTTGAGAAGATACAATCTTCAGTAAGTTTCTTGCGTAAAGGATCCTTTTACCTGCTATCATCATAATAAGATCATGACATTGTTTCCTTTGTTAGATCTGTGACCTTGTTGCCGTTGCCAGGCTCTTAAATGCCACCTTGGTTATTCCTGAGATACAAGCAACAACTCGTGCAAAAGGCATCAGGTTGCTGTGTCCTACCTCATTCTTAAATCCATTAAGTGATTTATGTATTGCTTTTACCCTATTTTCTGCTCAACCTCTAAATATAGCTTTTCCTTTGTTTCTGACTTTGCAGTCCAAAGTTCAAAAGCTTCTCTTATCTATATGATGAAGATCATTTCATAGATGCACTTTCGAATGATGTGGCTATTGTGCGTGGCTTGCCAAAGGATCTCAGAGAGGCTAGAAAAAAGATAAAATTTCCTACAGTATCTCCTAGGAATTCTGCCACTCCAGAATACTACATCACAGAAGTATTACCCAGACTTGTAAAATCGAAAGTTATTGGGATAATTGTTAATGGAGGTAATTGTCTTAAGGTATCCTCCAAGCCCATGCTTACTCTGTTTTGTTTTTCATTCTATTGTCAATGTGAACTTAGAGCCTTTCCGTATGGTTTTCTGCAGTCAATTCTCCCTGTAAGCTTGGATGAATTTCAGAGACTTAGATGCAGGGTAGCCTTCCATGCTTTAAGGTTGCGCCCTCAAATTCAGGCTCTTGGGAGCCAAATAGTAGGAAGGTGGGACTTCACACCTTTGCCGTTGTTCCTTTTGCTCCTTAGTTTTTTAAATTCTTTCATCAGTTATAGAGTATCAATTATACTTCGATTGTGATGCCTCATAAATAATTTGGGCCTTATTTCATAATTCAAGTTGGCTTTCCTTGTACATACTATGAATAAAACGGCACTTTAATCATATTTGGTTAGATTTCCTTGTACTGGAATGTTTTGGGTTCCATTCTCTGGAGTCTGGATTGAGATTCTTGTTGTTAAACTATGTAAATTGAAATCTTGCCCTTTCAGGGTACTTATAGGAACTGAAGCTGTTCTTCTCCATGCATTGATAGTTATGTTTCTTAGTATGACTTTTCTGTTCTCATGAGTTATAACAACACAATGGTTTGTATAGGTTGCGAGCATCTGGCCGTCCTTATCTGGCCTATCACCCAGGATTGTTAAGGGATACTCTAGCTTTTCATGGTTGTGCTGAACTGTTCCAGGTTTGTATGCTTAGAATTGTTGTGTTCCAGTATCAAATCTGACTTTGGTTCCAGTATCTATCTATTGACTTTCCTTTAACTGGTTGTTAACTCGATCATTTCTAGGATATTCATACAGAGCTTATTCAGTATAGAAGGAATCAGATGATTAAACGAGGAACGGTAAAGGAACAGCTAACAATTGATTCAGTGTCCAGGAAGATGGCTGGTTTGTGTCCACTCATGCCAGAAGAGGTGAGCTTGCTTATAACAGTGTTGTCTGTTTACTCACTAAATTTGAATGGAATGATTCATCAATTGTATACATTAGGAGAAAATTCTCATGTTTATTCATAATTGGTAAGCTGGTGTTATATGTCTGCGCTGCATACCATGGATACCAAGTATCAGGGTTTTTCTTTTTGGTTCTGCTATCAACATATATTTTCATTACACAAAAGAAATCCTGAGGCTGATAAAATATGAGAAACAGAACAAGAGAATTCCAGATGATAATTTTCCTTCCCCATGGACCTTTACCTTAGGAATATGAGCTTTGTGTTTTGTTTTTAAACGTCATAGTTTGTACTAGTTCACTCGATACGAAAAACAGGCTCAAGAAAAGTAGTTAAATGAAAGAAAAGGTAGGTAGAAAGACTACTTCATCTCTTCTTTCTATTCTGGTCATGTGGCTCACATTGAGCTGCAGCAATACAAGCTTAGTGATTTATTTGATTGCTAATGCTATGATGTAAACAATCTGTTTCCAGGTTGGACTTCTACTTCAAGCATTAGGTTACCCACCAACTACAATAATATTCTTGGCTGGCTCTGAGACATTTGGTGGACAGAGAATGCTTATTCCTCTACGAGCTATGTTTGCTAATCTAGTTGATCGCACTTCATTATGTAGTCAGAAGGAGCTGTCTGATTTAGTTGGGCCAGAAGATCCCCTAACCTCAGAATTGCCACACCCCCCACCTCCGAAAAGTGAAAAACAACTCATTGATGAATGGAAGAGAGCAGGGCCTCGTCCAAGACCGCTGCCTCCACCTCCTGCAAGGCCATTCTATGCCCACGAGAAGGATGGTTGGTATGGTTGGATTGGTGAGAATGACACAGAACCAGATGCTTCACCGATTGAATTCAGGAGGCAAGCACACCGGTTGCTCTGGGATGCACTTGATTATTTTGTTTCTGTTGAAGCTGATGCCTTCTTCCCTGGGTTTCACAATGATGGGAGCGGTTGGCCGGACTACTCAAGTTTGATCATGGGGCACCGGTTATACCAAACACCTTCTGGCATTACCTACAGACCCGACAGGTACAAAGCCATTATATTTTTATAACTACATACTTTGTGTATAGCTTAAAATATTTTTCTGCCTCTATATTCATCCATTAAAAATTCATATGAAAAAAATTGTAACCACCATTAGTGGTAGTTAAGTACCCTTCAGTTTGCAAGCAGGTAGCTGTTAATCTTGGAACAAACACAAAAGCTATGTTAATTGTAAGATCATTAGGGTACTTGTTTATTCATCAGTAATTATGGGTCAAGCATATTAACCTATTGACAATTATAGCACCATTTGTTATGTAGTTTGCATGATGATCACTCACCCCCTTTTTAATAAACAGAAAGACTGTTGCCGCGCTATTTGAAGATATTAGTGATCATCGGTATCATCCACCACGGAATTGGACAATTGCTGCACGTGAGCACCTCAACAGGAGTGCAGGTGTGGAAGGCGTCATGTCATCAGCTATGCTGTCAAGACCTGTATCTTTTCTCGCACATCCATTGCCAGAGTGCTCTTGCAGAACACCGAAATCACCTGCTGTCCAGCCGGTGAAAGACAGCAATGGCAGACTCCTATTTGGAGGTGAGGAAGAGTGTCCTGATTGGATGGCGCGCAGTCTGTCCATGGCGTCTGCAAAGAATAGTGAGCCTCAAAATGAGGACTATGAGACTGAGTTACCTGAAGATGACTCCAGCCCGGACACGCAGCAGGAATCTGACAGAAGTGACCCGAATAAATCTTCAGAGCAAGATGAAGAGATGGATCCAGATGATTAGATAGATGTGGAGCATAGATGTATGACGCACCTTTTAACCGCTATCAGCTCCAGGTTGCAATACAAGCATACACTCGAAGAATCTCCTGGATCAGCGGGCATCATCTTGCATTGCAGCAACACATCAGCATCTGGAATAGTCCCAGGATGACAAGATCGTCGATCTCGGGAGCTTGCCTGGATTTTGCTCGGTACGCGACCAGGCTTTGGTACGAAACTAACACTTTGTTCTCTTCTTTCCTCATGTCTCACTCTTTTTTTTTGTTTACATTTTTGTGGGTACAGCCCAAAGAAACGTTTCTGTACAAATGTCTATTAACTGGGAATACACTATTTTTTGGGGTGGGTTTGATATCTAGCATTTACGAGGTAATGAGATTGGCTTCTGGCCTGTTGATGTGCATCTGTATAATACCGGACAGGCTTTGCGGTTTTGTCCCCTCAATAGCGTGCGTGTGAGAGTTTGTTGTGCAGATCTGTAGTTTATTGCCAAAGAGTTTGCTTACAGAGTTGGTGCTTCTGCATGGCTTGTGCTGTGAATCTTGAAGTGGTGTATATCTATTGCAGACCTGCTAGTTGCGCCTATGCAAAAACTAGTTGTGTTTCACATCAAATCTGCTCAGTTTGGGGGCGAAAATTGTCAAAAGGTGACTATGACATATCCAAATTCTGTTGGTGGCGATCACTGAACGAGGAATCCAATTCCAGCAGTGGTCGCCGTCGGTGACGATTACTGTTACCTATTGTTGTATCTGATGGATTTATCTATTTTAGCCTGAGCAATTCATGGATTACAAGAGTTCAGGATGTTGCAGGATATGGAACTTGCGAGTTGGTATGCCTGTGGTCCTATTGGCTGGAAGATTGCCACTCAAACAGATTTTTTTTTAATTAAATTGTGTTACCAGATCAAGCTACTTGGATGTGCTGAATGGTGTTCAGTTAGATATGAATAATGCTAGAATGAAGTGTTTCTAGTCACTGCAAACCAGGAAAGCATTTGGCCCTCTTGATATACATGGTGTCTTCAGTTATCTGAACCTTTGTTTGTTTCAAGTTTCTGAACCTCAATAAGTTGCCTTGTTCAAAACTATTAAAGAAGCAGCGAGCCCTCAATTCCTAATGACATTACAAATGCTTTCTGCTGAACACATAAATTGTTCAAGGGGTTTCTGTTTCAGCAAGATGGCATGTATGTTCGAAATAGATGCTGTCGGACTTGCTAGTACTGTTTCAGTCTAAATTGTTGGTTGCAAGTTCTAACATTTCCAATAATTCAGTATCCTTGTTTGATTTGCTAGGATTGAGCATCTGAGAGTTTTTTTTTCTCCTTAATCCTGTTGATCATGGAAGAGTAGCTCTAGCTGTAGGTTCTTCTGTAACTTGTTACCTGTATGATGTTTCTTCCCCCGCCTTGGGCTGTCCATTCGGTTCAACCATTGCTTGTTGCCTGTGGTCCGTAGCAAAAGGAATGCAAGTCGAACATTCCAAGTAGGAAGATAATGCTAGTGTTGCATGGTCAGCTGCAGTTGTTGCAAAGACTGTATGAACTATGGAAGAACAGCTTAGGTTTCTGCAAGAGCACTGTTTCAAAAAGTGATGGTACTGTCTCCTAATGAAAAACGTGATGTTCGCGCGCAAAAAAAAAAAGACTGATGGCCTTGTCCACCACGAGGATCATCTATTAGTTTCTGCATCAATGATGAGGTTGAAACATTCCAAGGCAAGGGCTGGTGGCTGGTGGTGGAGACCGGTGTTCCCCCAGAATTGAAATAAACACTTAATTCAGCACATTTAAGGAAGGAACTTCAGTGTAACCAGAAATTACTGAGGCTTCCATATGATTGGGTTGATGCCTGATGGTCAACGGAAACAAGGATGAAAGGTCAAAACAAATCTCCCTAATCTAGTTTGTTCCAATAACCTGAATTTTCTTCCAATAATTCAGAGTTTGAGACAAACCATTAGTTAGTTGAAAGTAGCGAGATTAATTTTTATTTTCTTTAGACAATTGAATTACTTGCATCCCAAGTCCTGTTGTGAGAATAAGCTTCTGATCTTTACTTTATTTAGTTTAATTATGATTAGCAACCTAAGTATTCAGTGTTAATATACAATGCTAAGGATCACAACTATTGCTGCAGGTGACAACAATCTGAATGAGCAAGACTTGGGCCATTTGAACTTCTCTGGTGGAGATACCGAAGGAGAAGAGATTGTTTGGTAGCCTTGGCCAGGACATGCATGGAAATGTTGGTTGATTAGGTGGCCACCAAACCTTGGGGTTGGTGGGAACAGCTGTTTGGAGAGCTTGGGTTTCACAGTCCGATCGAAACGAGTAGGACGCTCAATCTAGGATTAGAGTATGCGGCTGCTAAGACACATAAAGTGATTCCTCGAGCTATTCAACACACAAAAAAAAAGAAACTTTGGAACTATACCTGTGATTCTGTGTGAATCAGATATTTTAAATATGGTATAAAAATAAGTCATGTAGCATATGATGTTACGAGTCATCTAGAATGCTTCTGGGTTTTATTCAAATCTTAAATGCAAATTCAACCTAGAAAATATCGTAGAAATAAGATCCATGCCACTACCGCTGCCACGGCTGGTAGCCACCTACTACTGGCAACACAAATCGAACTGACGTTGTGATACATGCCACAACCATATTTTCAACCAAATGACCCATACATATAGCCCACCTGCACCAACCTTATCTACCTTTGTTCCAACCAAGCCAATTGGAAAAGTTTCAAAAGCAACAAAACAAATCACTATGAGTTTGGACGACAAAACGAACAATTTATTCGCCATCGTGAAAACTAATTGCAATTTATTAGGGGTACATGAGCCATTTGCCTTCTACACTAACCGGTCTAAAAATTCTAAAATTATTTTTTATATAGAACGAAAAGTTTTTTAATTTTTTCCTCTCTCAGCCATGGACACCTGCTCCGGTTAGACACAGACATTTCGGCCAAGATTGTGTTTAAAATTACATTCTAAAATTCTGTCATTTATACTAACACCAGAGCTCTGTTTTCCACATGTAAACGCACGTTTTTTCCCTAGTTTCCCGAAAAGTCCAAATCCACCTGCTCCTGGAAGAAACGTCCTTTTTATTTTCCCCATATATATATATATAAATAAATAAATAAAAGCGTAAAGAGGAACAAAAAGCGCAACGCGCAAAATTCCGTTGGTCCCACCTCACCAGAAAGGAAAAAGAAAGGAAAAGCCCAACAAAACCCCCGACCCGACTCGGCCGAGGGAGACCCCACCCCGACGAGAGCCAGCTGCACGCCCCCGACGCACGCGACTCCAGCTCCCCTCGTTGCGGCGGCGGAGATGGCGGTGAACCTGGAGGACGTGCCGTCGCTGGATCTGATGCACGAGCTGCTCCGCCGCATGAAGTGCAGCTCCAAGCCCGACAAGCGCCTCATCCTCATCGGTACGGAGCACCCCTTCCCTATCCCCGTCTCCTTCTTCCTCCTTGTAGCCGGCGCTCGGTAGATCCGTGTCCGCGCGGTTCCTGGTGCCGCTGTAAGGGAAAGACTGAGGCTTGCCGCCGTGCTTGTTCTGGATCCGCGGGAAGTTCTCTCCTTTCCCACGAAACCTCGGCTCTTTCCTTCTTTTTTTTTTCTTTCCGGTCCTGTTGCATTTGTGGCGAAGGCAATTCTGTTGCTCCGGATGTGTAGTTGGGGATTTCGTAGTAGACGGAAGAGAAATTATTAGGTCTGGAAATTCTGGTGTCTGAGGCTTGTGCTGTGGTTTTGCTGGTTGTCATATAGATAGAATTCTTCGAGGATTAACAAAAATAGAAAGGGGTTATGAGAAGGATTCAAATTTGTGGACACGAGGTCAGATGTAGATCTCCAAAAAAAAAAAATGCTGCATTAGGATATCTCCTCTTTTTTTACTTTTACTTTGCATCGGGTCCATAGAGTGTGTCTTGTCTCCAAGCTTTTGTGGCATTGAGAGGCCAACAAACTTGAGCAATTGTATTTCAGTTTTTGTTACTATGGGTTACATCACGAAAAGCTGAAGATTGATTTGTGTTATGGGAATGATAGAAACCTGAGACAGTAAAGATGAGTAAGAAAAATGTAAATGATGCCTATTCTTCACCTGGTGACCTTGTTCCTTGTCATGCATGGTTCCTGTAGGTGTTGTGACACACTATGGCCTATAGTTTTGTCTCTGTAGCAATCATATGTTGTTTGACTTGATTTGCTCTTCTGGCACTGGTAGTCAGGATGAAAGAGAGTAGGATTGTTTAGGGAGAGTTCAGGTCATAATGCTTTTGTGGAGAGCAATAACCACAACATCTTTTGTGTTCTCATCCAGTTCTTGAATGACTTACACTATTTATTTCTATTCTAGAATGCTCCTGATTTGGTAAATTTGACACCTCTTAACATCTTGTAGGCCCACCTGGCTCTGGAAAGGGAACTCAGTCTCCCCTTATTAAGGATGAGTATTGCCTGTGCCATTTAGCCACTGGTGATATGCTGAGGGCTGCTGTGGCTGCCAAGACACCTCTAGGGATCAAAGCTAAAGAAGCTATGGACAAGGTAATGCTAGCAGACCAAAACAACTGATAAACTATTAACCAGCAGAAAAGGTGCTTTCTGACTCCATTGTACACTCACTTCATCTTTTAGGGAGAACTTGTTTCAGATGACTTGGTTGTGGGGATTATTGATGAAGCCATGAAGAAACCCTCATGCCAGAAAGGTTTCATCCTTGATGGCTTCCCTAGAACTGTCACTCAAGCACAGAAGGTCAGATATTCGATCTGTTCCTCAGCATGGATAAACCTTCTTATATACTATTGTTATAGCTTATACAGGCTATCATATTTGATTTGGAATAGTTTTCCCTTCAATGATTGCTAAACATCCTGTGCAGCTTGATGAGATGTTGGCAAAGCAAGGTGCTAATGTTGACAAGGTCCTGAACTTTGCAATTGATGACGCTATATTGGAAGAGCGGATAACTGGTCGTTGGATCCACCCAGCTAGCGGCAGGACTTACCATACCAAATTTGCACCTCCAAAGGCTCTGGGAGTCGACGATGTAAGTCGAATACAGAGAACTTAGTTTGGTTGCTCAGTCTTCCCATCACTTCTACTTTCTACTTGTTTTAGCGTGGACCAGCTCAACATTTTGCTGCATATGCTCTTCAGCCTACTCTCCAATAAGCTATGCGCATAAGTTCATAACTTGGTGGCAGATGATTTCCAGTCTGTTAGATAAGCTAGAGTAATTATGTCTTGGTAAATATTGTTATCTGCTTCACTCTTTTCCCATGAGGAAAATTAGGCATAGACAGATATGTCCATAGATAAATGCAGCATATATTGATATGTTATAGAAAAAAAAACTGAAACTGCATTATCACAAGCACTTCCACCTTCTCTTGTACACAACTGTTTATTACAAGATCTGTATGATGTGCCCACAAAGTATTTGTGCACTTGTGATTCTGAATTATGTTGAGACCAATTTTTTTTGTCCAATGCGCTTTATGCTGAGTATTTGTACTGTGATTAACTTTTCTCTTTTCACTCAGGTCACTGGAGAGCCATTGATTCAAAGGAAGGATGACACAGCTGAGGTCTTGAAGTCAAGGCTTGAAGCCTTCCACAGACAAACCGAACCTGTATGTTGTTCCTTAAATAAACCGGCATTTTTTTGTCGTTTAATTTTGACACATGTATTTATACCTTCTGTGTTTCCGACTTTTTATTCATGATAGTTCTGAATTATGCTGTGTGGGTTTATTATTAATTATCTGCAATCAATTAAGGAAGTAGTTATACAAAAGATTAAGCAAGTTCTTTACCTCTCAATCTTATTCCTAATCCAGGTGATTGATTACTACTCCAAGAAGGGCTTAGTAGCGAATCTGCCAGCCGAGAAACCACCAAAGGAAGTGACTGTTGAGGTGCAGAAAGCCCTCTCATGATGAAGTATCTGTGCTTGACATGTATTGAAATCCCTTGTCTGGGTTCCTTCAAAATTTATACTGACGCCAACATCCTGCTGTTTTCATTTTCAATTTTCATTTGTTCGGCACACCATTTTATCACAGCTTTGACAAGCTCGGGAACTGTCTGAATAATTCTGTTTCGAATGAGGGAACTGCTTTTTGGTATGGTTACAGCAATTGATATTTGCAAAATTTTCTTTGCTATCTTCTAAAACGTACATCAATGCTTACGTTCCATGATGACAATTGATGTGCTGCAGAGTGAAGTGAAATAAACTTTTCGAGTTGTTTGATTACCAGGTAAATGATGTGTTAACTTAAAGCAATGTTTAGTCATATTTGCATTACGGGGTAGCTTGTTTTCTTAGCTTCGCTAGTGCTCTGGTGTGCTTGCATTGACAACTGTGATAACGTACAACTTTTTCCCCCTAAACAAAAGAATTCAGCACAGCCTAGATTTGAGAATCGTGGGGAACGTAATGACTTAGAATGATGAACCGGACACTTTTTGAGCATTGGGGAAAGAGATCGCAATGCTCAAACGTAGTCATCCTCTATGATCAGGTTAAAACTAGAGATGAGCTGACTATCATAAACAAGCCTGTTACAGGTTGTAAACACACCAATTCTACAAATATTACATCAAATGTATATTTCATTTTGAGTAAGGTACATCAGCGGTCCTTAAACTTGTTCCGGTGTGTCATCTAGGTCCCTAAACTCTCAAAATGCATTTTCAGATCCCTGAACTTGTTCTAGGATGTCAAAATGCATTTTTAAGTCCATAAACTTGTCCTGCGGTGTCGTGTAGGTCCCTAGACTCTTAGTATGCCATTTTAAATTGGATAAAAATGTTGTTTCTTCGTTACTTTAAGGTAATGAAAAATTCTTTTGCTACTTTCAGTTTAATAAAAATGCTATTTTTATTTTTATTTAGAATGCAAACAAATTATCTTAATAAAATTATACAAAGGGCATGCAAAATATAATTAGTTAATAGAAAGTATTCAAAATTAGTATTGATATTTTCATGTTAAACAAGAAAATATCCCCCATTGATTTTTAATGGTACAATGGTCTTGATTAACTCAAGATGAGTATGATTAATAAGGAGCTAGTTCAGAATAACAATGATCTTAGTAATAAAATTTTTAAATGAATTATAAACGGTCCATTTTGAATACAATTTATTAATGGCGATTTTCAGTGATATGAAAATTCACTTTGAGAGTTTAGGGGCCCAAATGACACATTGAGGCAAGTTCGGGGACCTGAAGATGCATCTTGAGAGTTTAGGGACCCGAATGACACATTCGGATAAGTTTAGGGATCTAAAAATGCATTTTCAGAGTTCAGGGACCTAAATGACACCTCGAGACAAGTTGATCATGTATTTTACTCTTTCATTTTCTTACAGTGTGCAATACAATTTTTTTAGTGCACACATGAAAAGCCCTGCAGTCAAGACGAACTAATAGCATTGGATGAAAAGTTCTCGTTTCATTTGTTTCCTTTTTCAGAAAAAAAAATCTGAACTTCTGAATTTAACTACAATGGAGACCACAAAAAGGCATTCAACAAAAATAATTTAAAATAAAGGTAATGGAGTTAGACAATAAATAGATAAATTTAGAATAAGCCAACATGCCTAAAATATCCTCCCAAATTTGTCTTTTTACTTATTCATCAACTTTGCAGTCAGGTACACCTTGCAACAAAGCTAACCTATTGTGTTTCACTACCTTAGTAATCCACCTTGACCTTGCTATCCAACTCAGTGAATTCTTCAAAATATGCCTTGAAATGCTCATATGAGTGGCTAATATCATCAACGGCACACATTTCTCTGATGCTGTGCATTGATAGTTGTGGTGCACCAATATCAACTGTTCGAATACCGACACCACTGGCAAGTATTGGGCCAATTGTTGAACCACAAGCCATGTCATTTCGAACAACAAAATCCTGCAAAAAAAAAAATTGAACAATGAACAAGATTCTACCTTGCATTATAAAAATTTGATTTTCCATATATATAATGTTTAGGAATAGCCGCTCCTACTGTGTGGGTGTGGTTTTTGGTG
>CM014272.1:83165435-83195560 GCA_004135705.1 Alloteropsis semialata | reverse complement strand
AATTATTGTTAATATGATTAATACTCATGTCAATTTCTTTTCAATAATAATATGGTTAGTTGAACCCGAATCATAAATTTGTTCGATTAGATGCACTCACATGTTTTTATTTCTAATTAAGTGTTTAATTGGTCTAATTCATACATGAACATTTAGATGTATAAAAGTTGACTTAGTCTTATCTCGGTTTTGTAAAATAAACTCTAATATGACATAATTCTAATTTAGGATATTTTCTGAAATATCCTTTATATTGTTTTTATTAAGCTAAAATAAACCAAGCGTATAGTCTCTTGTGCTCTCATAACATAAATGTTACGTTAGTTGTGTTTTTTCGTCCTTAGCATCGTTCGTAGCGTTTCTTGAGCCCTCGTGACCTTAGCATCAAGCCCCGCCTTTCTGTGCGTTCTTTTAATGCTTTGTGCTTGATTGGTGTATTGTTCTTAGTTGTGCTTGTTGTCTCTTTGTTAGTGTGTGCTTGTGCTCGTTGATTGCTGCGAGTAGAAGGAACGCAATTCAGGTGCTTTGAAGAAAAGAGTTTCAACAAGAAGAATTTGAAGACTCTGAGCAGTACGTGGTATTTTTTTTATTGCGGAAAGGCAAGTGTCCCTAACCATCCTTCTATCTATGCTTTATTAAATATAATGATGATTCTAATTGGAACATGGAGTGACCACCCAGGAAAACAGTGCAACCACAAGCACTAATGGGCTCTGGTCTTGGCTAATTAATTAGAAACCTTAATTTATAGTGGCCTTACCGAAAGGGCAAGAGGGGAAGCATAGACGGGGTATAGCCGGATCTCTTGGGAGTATGCTTTGGTAAGAAACTCGGCGATTAGAAAAGGTTATGCTCTGCTATGGCTTGAAACCTTAGCGGGTTGCTATGAATTGAGGGATCTTTGTAAAGGCCTCGTAGCGTCCCTATGCAATCACACCAAAGGTAGTGTGATACGTGCCTGATCAGCACAGCGTGGTTGGGTCTACGCTTCTTGTGGGGAAAGTGTACAAACTCTGCAGAGTGTTAAAAACTGTTATAACAGCCGTGCTCACGGTCAAGAGCGGCCTGGACCCTCTCATGATTAATTTATTTGAAGTTGATAATAAATCATATTCTGGTTATTTCTTGTGGCCTTGCTGAGTACCAACCATAAGTGTACTCATCCTTGCTTACTGCTGCTCAGAAAGGTAATGTGAAGATGTTGAAGATGATGCTAGGCCTACGCAACCCCCAGTCGATTGCCTGTGAAGTTTTGGAGCCTTGGTTTCCAGGATCTGCTGTGTCTCTGATAGATTGTAGGTCTCTTGCATTCTTTTACGTGATACTGTTACTGTTACTCACTTATGATGTCACTATATGTATGAAACTTGATCCTGGCATACATATAGGTAGCACTTGGTTTTGTTTTAAAACCGGGTGTGACATAAATAAATATAAGTAGAGAAGTAATAATAAAATTTTCATAATTGTGATACACAAAATGTTTACTCATACTAGTACTCAGATTTTTCTATATTGATTCCATCTTTTAGTGGTAGCCAACAACCCATGGATAACAAGGCAACGTATCAGGTGCAAACCAACCTCCCCGTGCAAACTATGCAAACCTCAATCTGGACCACATGATCTTGATCCAAGGGGGCGCGTAGAGAGAGGTGGGAGGGGGGATTTGCAAAAGTGATCTTGCTGTGATTAGGGTGGGCGGTGATTTTGCAAATCCCCCTCCCACCTCTCTCTACGCGCCCCCTTGGATCAAGATCATGTGGTCCAGATTGAGGTTTGCATAGTTTGCACGAAGAGGTTGGTTTGCACCTGATACGTTGCCGGATAACAATGCTCATATGGTGACTTCATCAATCTCAAAATATCGACCTAGTCTTCCGGATGTGCTCAGGGACTCGTACAGATAAGGTTTGCATGTGTGAGTTCATATGGTGAGAATTTGTGTGCGCGCGCATGTGCATGTGCGAGCCTCGTCACCATCATATCACTTGCTCTTATTTTTTAGTGCAATTAAAAGACTTTGAAGACTAGCTTTCACGAATTATAGTGAGGTGGTTCTTGTCAGATATGTTCTCCATTTATGTAAAATTTTATGGCTGACACATCCGATTTGGTTTTTGGGCTGAAACTCTAACACAGTTTAATTTGAGACTTCATATGAATGCAGGATATATTATTTTAGATATTTTTCTATTTTCCTATTGTGCCAAAAACGATCCATGAATAATGGTATAATACAAAACAGGTCCAGATGCACTAGCTAGCCCAAGGTGTCCTAGCCTTTTGTCTTATGCATTGCAGTCTTCCTGGAAGAGGTGAGGTATCAGATACACGAAGCATGGCGGGGACAAACCTAAACCCACACGAAGAAATGGATAAGCAAACGTTGCCAAAAATTTGAAAGGAACAGTTCTGCATCGGTGCTAGCTGTCACTATGTGGGGCTAGATCTATTCTAGATAACCACGAAAAGAAAAGAAAAATATTCGATCTGTTGCCCTACGTCATACGTTTGGTTTTGCTCCTTCTTCAGTCGAGAGGTTTGGCACTAGATGCTATCCGTTATCACCGTTCGATTCGCTAGAGAGATGTTCTTGCTCTTTTGAAACTCATGATTTTGCACGAACAGATTTTTTTGCGGGTTGGTCCTTAATTATTATACTAACTAATAGGACGTACGTACATCTCCTCTAGGTCCCTCTTCAATTCCCTCTCTATGTAATTAGAGAAAAATATTCGATTTTGTCCCCTTTAGGTTACGTTTGGTGTTTGCTAGCTGTTGTTGGTGGTGACGTGGCACCGGGTGCTGTCTTCTTCCATGCCTATATATACCCACGTTGGCCGCCATTAATTGTGTCACTCCATACCTCAACTCAGCAGTACCCGTGCACCATCTTATCAACTCCTCCGACCCCTCGTTTCCAATCGAGGGGTAATTTCTTGGAGCTTTTTCCAGGCACACACACAGCAGCAGCAACTACATCTCTGTGTCTGTCTGTCGATGGCTGACCTGACCCAAAGCGCTGTGGGGTCGCTGTTGGGCGTGCTGTCGACGGCGATCAAGGGCGAGGCGAAGCTTCTGAGCGGCGTGGAGGGCGACATCCAGTTCATCAAGGACGAGATGGACAGCATGAACGGCTTCCTGCTCCACCTCAACAAGTCGGGGAACGACCACGACGACCAGCAGCGCGCGTGGATGAAGCAGGTCCGCGACATCGCCTACGTCTCCCAGGACTGCATCGAGCTCTACAACATGTACGGCAAGGCCCCGCCCTGCAACGGCTTCTGGGCCCTCGTCACCTACGTCCCCAACTGGGCCAAGGCCCTCCTCAAGAAGCACCGCCTCGCCAACAAGATCCAGGAGCTCAAGGACCGCGTCAAGGACGTCGGCGAGAGGCGGCAGCGCTACGGCGTCACCGTCCCGTCTTCCACGGACCGCAAGGGGAGGGCGGACGCCGCCGGCCAGGGCGGCGGCGACGAGGAGAGGGAAGATTTCCTCCGTGTCCTGCGACCTGACGAGGAGGCGGCTCGTGCGGCTCCGTCCAAGAAATTCGACATCTCCGCCATCAGCAGTCTACGGAGATGGATATCTTCTGCGCCGTTTGACAAGGCCATCCGCAAGCTTCCTGCCGATCTTGCGCCTGACGCTCGAAAGATACACAGAGGCCTCCTCAAGCTGAAGGCCGGCGGGGACAAGGCGGGCGATCGACGGTTTCAGGAGGACAAGATCGCCGTCTGCATGGGGATGATCCTCCGTGCTCTCTATGCTTTCCATCAAGGCCCTGTCGGCAACACGGGAGAGCTGAAGAGGCTCACGGCGGCCGTCGACAGCGACGCCGACGACCTTCCCAGGCGAGTGATGGTCTTCTGCTACAGCGAGCTCACCGGGGAACAGAAGAGCTGCCTGCAGTACCTGGCCGCCTTCGACCGCGAAGACAGCATCAGCAGGACAAGCCTGGTCCGGCGATGCGCCGCCGAGCGCCTCGTGAGCGAGGACAAGGAACGCCAGCTGACCGTCGAGCAGAATGCCGAGCGCTGCTTCGAGGAGCTTCTCTTCCGAGGTTTCCTCTCCCGTCGTGCCCACGGCGCCGCCGACAAGGTCAAGAGCTGCGGTTTCAGCGATGGATCGGTGAAGGATTTCATCAAGGAGATCTGCAAGGAGGAGAACTTCGTGGGCCACGGCTTGCCGGTTCACCTCCAGACCCAGATCAACATTCGTGATGCGGCATTGTCCCATGCCCACCATCTTCTTCCTGGTGATCAGCCGCCATTATTCATGCGGCCTGTGATGGCAATATCATCAGGCAGGGAGAAGCAAGCTCGTGATCCCATCAAGAAGATGCTACGAGAGCTGGACTTGCTCCCAAATACCTATCGGCTCAACGTGATGGATCTTGGAGGCTGCGTGGGCATACTGAGGACGAGCCACCTGAGGAGAATTTGCAAGATACCGACGCTCAAGTACCTGAGCCTCCGGAACACGGATGTTGGTCGCCTACCCCATCAGCTCCAGGAGCTCCGGCTGCTGGAGACGCTGGACATTCGGCAAACCAATATACAAGGCTCCCACACAAGGTGGGTCTTTCAGCGCAGCCTCAAGCATCTTCTGGCCGGGAACATCAACGCTCCGGGTGATCTCTCCAACGTCACCGTCAGGATCCCTCAAAGTGTCAGCAAAATGACCGAGCTGGAGGTAATTAGCTGGTCGAAATATTCTAAAAAAACTGTCTTTCAATTCACTAATACAAATTAATCAACAGATACTGTCCCATGTCCAAGTATCTCGCCACCACGAGCTGAGGAACGTCGAGAATCTGACTAAGCTAAGGAAGCTTGGCGTTGTGCTAGCCGGCCCGGTGGACGAAAAGATCACCAAGGATCTGCTCCGAGCCATTGGCAGGCTGAGCGGGTGCCTGCACTCCCTGTCAGTGAAGGTCGGAAGGCCGCCCATCAATGGCAGGCCAACCCTTGACGTTCAGGACGGCGCCACGTCGTACTCGTACCCACCTCCTCTGAACCTCGTGAGCCTGAGGGTAGACGGCATGAGGAGCTCCGGATTGCCTGGCTGGGTCGAAGGTCTCAAGAAGCTCAACAAGATCACGCTTTGCAACACCCTGCTGACGGATCAGAAGCTGGACGCCCTCGGCAACCTCCCGGCCCTGGTCTGCCTCAGGCTCCGCCACAGGTCCTACAATGGCAGCGAGCTCGCCTTCAGGAAACCAGGTGGGTTCCCGGCCCTCAGGTTCCTCCGGATCGAGGGCGTCCTCGTCATCAACGAGCTCAGCTTCCAAGCCGGCTCCGCGCCTGCGCTGGAGACGATCGCCTGGTCCTCGGCGTGCCCCGGCGGCGCCGCTGACGATGACGCCGCCGCCACCGTCACCACTACCACCACGGTATCCGTGACTGGAGTCAAGAACCTTCCAAGGCTGAGAGAGGTGGAGCTCAGAGGCCTGCGCGAGCAGTATCCTTCCACCTTGGCAAGTGACCTTAAGAAACATTCCAACCGCCCTATTAGCTTCCAGCGCCATTATTAGCTACCTTGCACACGGCCTGGCTGCATATGTCTCGTCTCTATATATACGTCACGATTCACGACGTCCATCCGATAGTGTTCACTTGTATATATCTTTCATCGCCTTCATGATTAAATTTGTATGCCTCCATCTGTACGATTGCGTGTGTGCGGGCGTGTGTGTGGGTAGTGTGAACAAGATCGATATTGTAACAACTCTGAAACAGTCAGCACGTGATGTATAGAAAAGCTTGCATGTATGATTAGGGCACAATCTGCGACAACATTGTATGAATAAGGGCACAATCTGCGACATCAGTTGCATACTTTCTTGAAGTTCAAAAACAATGGTGTGGCAATCCGTGATGGTTGGCACAAGTCGCGTTAGAGATGGATGGGGCGGTGGTGTCCTACCCAGGGGTGGCAAAGGGCTGGGCTAAAATACTATATATTTTTGAACTAAAATTAATTAGGGCCAAGTTAGATTGTGAAGAAGCATAAGGGCCATGATGAATTACCACCCTCACCGAGGCATCCATGCCAGTGGCTTTGTAAGTGTAGTAGATATGGTTCACTGGTGGCATCCCAGTCCAGAGGTTGTCACGCCATCTACGCAGAATTTGGTGGTGACCACTTTGGGCTTACTGCAGTGGTACTATTTTTGGAGTGTATGAATAGCCCTCCATGGTCTCGATGCTTCAAATTTGTTGCCAAAAATCCAAATGTCCTTGATAACTCGAGCAATCAATGCCAACACTTTGCTTCTTTTTTTTATCTTCAATATGTAGCAATAAGAAAAACAGAATACAAGCAGCTTGAGCAGCCTGATGCAATAATGTAAAAACAGATGCTATCAGTCTAACAGACCATATGCAGTTCTTATGGTGAAAAATAGGACAATATATCAATTAAGTAAAGGGCTAGGTCAGAAAAATTCGCTTGTTGGAGTAACCAGAATATTTTTCTCCAGTGGAGCCGCCAAAAATATGTTGACGCCGAATCCGGCCAACACACCAAAAGCGCTAAAACGCATATCACAAATGGATCAAAATGTGTGCTGCCAAAAGAGGTCTGACCGGTTTTAGGAAAAGGTCTAACTAGTTTGCAAAAGAGGTCTGACTGGTTTCTAAAAGAGTTTTGGCTGGTTTTCTAGGGCTTGGCATAAATCGATTGTTCGGGAGGATAACTATCACGCTTACATGGTGAAAGACGGCTAGGTTTACGAGCAAACTGTTGACGCGGAAAATCGGCGGTCGTATCCTCCGCGTGCAGCACACGAAGACCAGGGAGATATGCTTCGCTCCAGTGCCAGCCCACACTCCAGTTTAGGTTCGCAGCGTGCCAGTCAATTTGACCTGAAATTGACAAGGAGATAAAATAGTTAAATTACTCTTTGATTGTGCCGGCTCTATTTCAGACGATGGAGTAACGTCGAATTTTAGCCAAGACCCAATCAGGCACGTGTCGGCCGATACCAATCGGACCTCAAAATCGGACTTCATTGATGATGTCAATCAGACCGAGTAATCGGACCTCAATCAGACACCGAATCGGACCTCAGAATCGGACCAATTAGGATCGGACCTTGATTGATATAACAGATTAGCCTTTGAATAATAAAATAAAGCATAAAACAAGGCCAATATGTAAAGTAATGGATCAGCTGTGTCTTGAAACAAGATATCAAATAATCAAAGTGTAAGCCGATACATTGTCCATCTTGCCTAGTTGCCAGTTTGACTCATCTTATCGGACCATCTAACTAGCCAATCGGACCATAACTTTTTCAGAGAAATCTAGCTCCGACGTAGGGAATCTAGATTTCTCCAGTTATGATCAAATCAGATAGCTAAATAGTCAAATTCAACTTACCAATCTAACAACTAAACAAGATGCTCGCACAGATGTTAACCGGATTAAGCAAATAAGCAGATAAAACATTAACAGAGTCGTTCTGATTCTAAGATATGCTACCAAATAATCAAGCATGACCTAGCTTCGACGTAGGGAATCTAAACCACACTTAACATTCAAATAACAATAAGGCATAACCAAAGCTTCCTTTGACTAATCAAGATGAATCTAGCTCCGACGTAGGGAATCTAAACCAAGCATGACAGTCAAAGATCAATCTAATCGTATTGCGAAGATCCAGCTCCGACGTAGGGAATCTACACCAGCGCAATACTCAAAGAACAACCAGATTAAACCACAAAGTATGGATCGGACCTAGAACGATGCTGTAAGATAAATATTGCTTAAATCGGACCAAGACCAATGCTCAAAGTCGTTGAAGAAGTAGAATTGATTCACATGGCGTAGATCTAAACCAATCTAGCAACTCCAAACAAACCGCAAAAACTGCCTTTAGTAACCAAGATTACTCTAGCTCCGACGTAGGGAATCTAGACTAATCTTGATACCTAGCTCCGACGTAGGGAATCTAGACTTAAAGTGCAGTCCGATAAACGATAATCTGTTGGATAATCAATATTGATCCAGCTCCGACGTAGGGAATCTATATCAATCTTGCTTATCCAGAGATAAATCGGTTGAACAGTATAAACGAGAAAGGGCGATGCGCCTCAATTCAAAGCCTATACTAGTTCGATAAATTGACTAACTTACTGGTAAGCCGGAGATCAGAACTGATGCAGCCCGTCCACCAATGAGCTTCGTCGGAAACTACTACTAGGGTTTTTGGCGTGAAGCCGGGTTGTATTGATTGTGAGAATATTTTTACAATGGACGAGGGTTCATATTTATACCCTGGTCATGGAGAGTCCTGATCGGACCAGATTAACTTGCGAACAAAGAAAACTAAATCTAATATAGAATAGGACTCTCAATACGCCTTCAAAAAGGAAATAGTCCCTGCATCTGATACGCTTCCTCCTCAGCCGACGCGCCCTTCTTCCATCATCAGATCGGACTTCTTGTTTCATCGGACTCCTCTTCAGCATCGGCTTCCTTCTCTGTCATCTTCTGTTTGACCATTCAACGGGCCCACTACGCAGTCTCAACCTCACCACGTCACCATCTGACTCAGCATGTCAGGTACGAAAATCTGGTGTCAACACATGCCCCCCAATTTTGGGATAAAATATATTTTATTCCAAAATTCGTATCTGTCATCATAACTCCTTCACCGATTTTCGTGCCGAAACTTTCCATCCTTGCACCATGTAGTCCCTTGATTTTCGGGCCATAGTTTTTCTTTCTTCATTAATAACCTGTAAAGCTTATCTCCTTCTTTTTCTCTCCCGAGCGATAGCATCTCTGACAACGAATAGATATGGATCCCTGCATTTACCTCACGGGTATCCATGCGTCTATTGACACAGGCGAAACGATTCTTCAATGCAGTTCCTCAAAAGACGCCCCTCCTCCAACTACAGCAGCTCTGAATCAATGTCATATCTCCACGAGAATACTGTTCTTTATTTGGACAGTTTCCACAAGCATCCCTTGGATTCCATTTCTCCTTTAATGCTTCCATCGATCGCCGGCTATAAATACCTGCCTCAGGTCTTCTTTCTCCACCATCCCTTAGCCATGGCGCGGCTAATATTCATGATAGAACACAAACTCCTTTTGTTTGATATAGAATCCAACTCCTTCTTCCTCTTCTGCTAGAAGAATTCTTGTGAAGAAGCATAGGGTACTCCCCCCCTTTTTCTGATCCTACAGTGAATCCAGGTGGAACCTCTGCTAGAAGAATCCTCGTGAGGTTTCTCCATGGTTCACCAAAGGGAAGGTTTTTCAGAGGGGTGTAATAGAGTGCCCTTTACAAGTTAGGGCAAAGCCGGTCCACCGGCGCGTTCTTCAAGGGACTGCACCCAGAGTGGATTTCTTCGACTCAAGGAAGAAGATATCTCCTCAAACTTGCGCTTCCTTTTGCCCTTCTTTTTCTAGTCTTGTTCTGGCAATGATGAACAAAGTACATCGGCGCCTACTAGATCCTTTTATTTTCTGAAATCCTTCTGTATGAGAAATATATGAATATATATGCAATCCCTTTTTCCAGCAGCCTGCTCCGCCATCGAGCGGCTTGATGATGTAATATACTTTTCCCTGTTTGTATATAGCCCTTAAGGCGATGCATATCGCATCGGCTCTTATTTTTTGTTCTTGAGGCGATTTTTCATCGTCTTTCAAGCCTGACGCACAGCATCGGCCTTACGAGTTTACCCAAATACTAGGGTAGTACTTCTTCAGATATTTTCCGTTTAATGCCTTAGGAAACACTTCTCCTTCAAGTGTCTGTAGAATGTAAGCATTTCCAGGAACACACCAGACGACTTGATAGGGTCCCTCCCAATTTGGCGACCATTTGCCGTACTTGGGATCTTTAGAACCAATTGGCAGAATAACTTTCCAAACAAGATCGCCCTCTTTGAACTCTTTCCCTTTAACTTTCTTATCATAATGCCTCGCCACTCTGAGTTTGTTAGCCTCAATACTTTCGAGAGCGCGCAGCCGACGAACAGCCAAGTCATCGGACTCACTATTCATGAGCTCCATATATTCGCCGGCCTTCAATTTATCCTGAAGCTCGATACGCCTTGATCCAGTACGAATTTCCCATGGAAGAACGGCTTCATGTCCATAAACTAGTTCATACGGAGAAACCTTGATCGATCCATGACAAGCCATTCGATAGGCCCATAGAGCTTCAGGAAGCACAATATGCCATTTTCTTGGATATTCCTCAATCTTTCTATCAATCAACTTGATCAAACTTTTATTGGAGGCTTCAGCTTGACCATTGGCTTGTGCATAATACGGCGATGAATTAAGAAGCTTGATACCCATATCAGCAGCAAAATTTTTGAACTCGTCCGATGTAAACATCGTACCTTGATCTGTTGTGATCGTCTGTGGAATTCCAAATCGGTAGACAATGTGTTCTCTAACGAATTCAATAACATTCTGTGACTTCACCTCCTTCAAAGGAATAGCTTCAACCCATTTGGTGAAATAATCTGTTGCTACTAATATGAATTTGTGCCCCTTGCTTGAATGTGGAAAAATTTGGCCGATCAGGTCAATTCCCCATCCTCTAAACGGCCATGGTTTGATAACAGGGTTCATGGCCGATGCTGGAGCTCTTTGAATATTTCCATATCTTTGACACTCTTGGCATCCTTTATAATATTCAAAGCAGTCTTCTAGAATCGTCGGCCAATAATACCCATTTTTTCTAATCATCCATTTCATCTTGAACGCCGATTGATGAGCCCCGCAAACACCTTCATGAATTTCTCCCATTAAAACCTTGGCTTCTTCAGGTCCGATACATCTCAACAGGACTCCATCAATCGAGCGAAAATAAAGCACTTCTTCAACCAAGACATGCCTGATCGATTTGTAACGTATTTTCCTAGAAGTCTTGACAGAAGAATCCCTCAAATATTCAATGATTTCTTTCCTCCAATCTCCTTCTGGTATCTCCTGCACCATCACATCGCACATAGGCCGATAGCCAGACGCTTTTTGCGCCAGCCGATTTGCTTCTTCGTTATGATGTCTTGGAACATGCTTAAGAGTTACCAAGGCGAATTGACCAATCAAATCTCGGCACTTCTCAAAGTAAGATAACAAAGCATCCATCTTGCAATCATATTTGCCGAGTAATTAATTGATAATTAGCAAAGAATCTCCAAATACCTCAACAAACTGAGCGCCGATTTCTTTAAGAATCTAGAGACCCTTCATCAATGCTTCATATTCCGCCTTATTATTCGTGCATTTTTCAATTGGAAAAGCAAATTCAAACCTTGCCCCCCGAGGCGAAATAATAATCAGGCCGATTCCGCAACCATCATTGCAAGAAGAACCATCAAAGAATATAGTCCAAGGAACCGCATCAACCACATCAGCCTTTTTCATCGGACCAGACACATCAAGCTCCATAGTGCATTGCTCAACAGCATTAATGTTAGGTCCACAATGATCAGCAACTAAATCAGCCATTATCTGCCCTTTTACTGCTTTGGCCGATTCGTATCTAAGATCAAACTCCGTCAGAGCAAAAACCCATTTGCCAATTCTCCCTTTCATGATTGGCATCGATAACATATATTTGATCACATCCTCTCTACAGATCACAGCACACTCGGCCGATAGCAAATAATGCCTTAACTTTGTACAAGAAAAATACAAACAAAGGCAAAGCTTCTCCACATATGAGTACCGAGTCTCAGGATCTAGTAACCTTCGGCTTAAATAGAATATAACTCGTTCCTTCCCATCAACCTCTTGGATCAAAACAGAGCCGATTGCATGATTAAAAGCCGATAAATAAAGCTTGTACGGCTTACCCTTTTGTGGTGGAATAAGAACTGGTGGATATGCTAAATATTGCTTGATTTCATCCAATGCCTTTTGATGTTTAGGCTCCCACACCAACTCTTCTTCATCTTTCAACTTTAACAGAGGAGTAAACGCCTCCAATCGGACCGATAGATTTGATATAAACCTCCTCAAGAAATTAATCTTTCCAATCAAACTCTGCAATTCCTTCTTGTTTACTGGAGGTTCAATATCATCAATTGCCTTGCGGTTCCGATCATTCACCTCGATTCCTCTCTCATGTACCAGGAAACCGAGAAATTGGCCGGCCGATACGCCAAAGGCACACTTGAGCGGGTTCATCTTCAACCCATGCTGCCTTGTACACTCCAGCGTTTCCTTCAAATCGGCCAAATGATCTTGATAACCTTTTGATTTGACTACAACATCATCAATGTAGATTTCAACTATCCTGCCGATCAGCTTATGAAAAATATAATTCATAGCACGTTGATAAGTAGCACCGGCATTTTTCAAACCAAAAGTCATAACAACCCACTCATATAAACCGAGAGCACCTGGGCATTGGAATGCAGTCTTGGGAATATCTTCTTCTGCCATGAAAATCTGATTATAACCAGCATTACCATCCAGGAAACTCATCACTTTATGGCCTGACGCTGCATCAACAAGCATATCGGCCACCGGCATTGGATACTCATCCTTCGGAGTTGCCTTGTTTAAGTTCCTGTAATCAATGCAAACACGTAGCTTTCCATTTTTCTTATAAACAGGAACTATATTTGATACCCACTCAGCATATCGACATGGCCTGATAAATTTAGCTTCAAATAGCTTCGTTATTTCGGCCTTAATTGATTCATGCATCTCAGTCTTGAATCTCCTTGCATACTGCTTGTGTGGTCGATATCCTGGTTTGATAGGTAGCCGATGTTCAACAATATTACGGCTCAAACCTGGCATTTCATAATATTCCCAAGCAAAACAATCAGAATATTCCTTTAAAAGTTTTATTAACTCTTGCTTATACTCGGGATCCAACTTAGCACTGATATACGTCGGCCTTGGTCTATCACCAGATCCTATATCTATTTCTTCTAATTCATCGGCCGACGTAAATCCAAACCCTAATTTGCCGAATTCACTTCGGTCTTCAAGATCTTCTATACAATCATCTATTTAAAACAAAGTCTCAGAGCCGACTGCTTGGATCGGCTGTAGTCCTTGATCGGACACTTTGAGGAAGTCACCATCCCATGTTTTCCCTGACAGGCATTCAATTCCTTCAAACTCCCAAATCGTTGACTCAGCTGTAGCAATGCTAACCGAATCATCAGCTGGGACGATCTCCACATTATTGCCTTGCCATTGAATCAAGCACTGGTGCATCGTGGATGGGATGCAGCAATTGGCATGGATCCAATCACGTCCGAGGAGCATGCTGTAAGAACCTTGGCCATCAATCACAAAGAAAGTAGTCGGCAATGTCTTGCTGCCGATGGTCAATTCAACATGAATTGCCCCCCGAGGCTCTGAAACGTTTCCGCCAAAGTCCTTGAGCGTCATATTGGTCTTGATCAGATCATCAATCCCTTTTCCCAACTTGCGGAACGTGGAATAAGGCATGAGATTGACTGCAGCTCCTCCATCAACCAGCATCTTGGTCATCGGCTTCCCATCAACGTATCCCTTGATGTACAGAGGTTTCAGGTGCCGATATCCATTTGCATTTGGCTTCTCAAAGATAGCCTTCTCTGAATCAAGAACCAAGCATGCGGCTGCTTCCTCCAGTTCATAATCGACCTCATCATTGTCCTGTTCATCAGGAGCAGCAAAATCAAAAGGCAACATCAAAACCATGTTTATTGCGGCCGATGTGCTTGCTTCATCATCATTGGCCATCTTGATGCGCCATGTCTTCTTTTCTTTTGCCAATTCCTGCTCCTGAATCTGCTCATGATAGCGCAACCTCTGAACACGTCTCTTTTTGGACCTAGAAATCCCTGATGGGCACCACTGTCCAGGCTTCATTTGAGGTTCTTTAATCCGATTCCGAACTGGAGCCTTTTCTTCCATTTTTTCAGGGCCAAGAGCATCAACCTGGCCTTCGATATTTTTACGGCCATGAGCATCAACTCGGCCTTCATCTCCTCGATGATGATCATCAATCCTGGCGCCGATCCGTTCATGAACTGATCATCGACCTCTCTTGGAAGCTCTGTATTCTTCATACTGGAAACTGCATTCAGGACAATCTGCTTTTGATGGCAGTCTAAGCTTTTCGTTCCAGCAGAATACGAAGAAAGGACACCCCCAGTGATCATAATCCTGATCATACCGGTCATAACCTTGACGCCTGTCTATATGCCAATCAGACTTATAACCGTACTGATGACGATCATCAACTCTATTATCAAACCAGCGTCTGCCATTGGACCATTCATCATATCGGCGTCGACCATCGAACCTGCCATCAAATTGGCGTTGATCATCAAACTCTTCATCAAGCCGCCTTGCTTGATACTCGCGTCTCTGACGTCGTCGTTCCTCGCGTTCTTCCCATGCTCGAGCTGCTGCTTGCTGCCTCTTGTACTTGTTAATCAACATCTGGGAAGTTACACGCGGCCGATATCCACCAGGAGCATTAGATTCTCGCCCAAACGCCTGATGATTCCTCCGCAGCTCTTCAACAGTAACTTGAACTGCAGGATCAACGGCACCAGAACTCTTGGCGTGGTCTGATGTAAGTACCTTAAACTTCCCCTTCTCATCAGCATCAACCATATTAATGGAAAAGGAGAAATCAGCAAAGTTATTCGGAAAAGGATGACCGTCGATCTTCATGGCTTTCTTGTTATCTTCAAACTTGATCTTGCCAGATTCTATAGCCAATTGGATCTCCCTTCTGAACACTTTGCATTCATTGGTCTCATGAGAAGTCGAGTTATGCCATTTGCAATATTTGCGTTTCTTCAACTCATCGGCCGATGGAATAGAATGATTTGGAGAAAGCTGGATAAGCTTCTCACTGAGCAGCAAATCAAAAATCTTATCGGCCTTAGTTATATCAAATCCAAACTTCTCAGGGTTCTGCTTGATCCATGGGAGCGATACTGGCTTCTTGGATTTGGTCCATTCAGCTATGTTGACATTAGCTTCCTCTTCAGATTCAGAGAGATAAGATACTTGTTTGGAAAACTTTATACGCTTCATCTCTTGATATCGGACCTCATGGGCTGACACCTTCTGAACCAGTTGTCCCAATGTCTCAAACTCCTGAGCAGAAAACTTTTCTTTGATCGGCGCGAGCAAACCCTGGAATGCAAGCTCGGCCAACTGCATATCAGACAACTTCAAACTATAGCACCGATTCCTGGTATCACGGAACCGTTAAATATACTCCTTGACGGTCTCATCGTTTCTCTGCCTGACAGCAATTAAATCAGAAATCTTCATCTCGTTGAGACCCGAGAAGAAGTATTTATGAAACCGCTTCTCCATATCGGACCATCCTGTGACTGATCCTGCTGGCAACGACGTAAACCAGGTAAACGCCGGCCCTGACAGTGACAGAGGGAAAAATCTGAGCCTGAGTCCCTCCTCTGAAGCAGCTTCACCACATTGAGCCAGGAATCGACTGACATGCTCAATAGTGGTCATATCATCCTGCCCGGAGAATTTGGAGAAATCCGGCACTCTGTAACGCGGAGGAAGTGGCACTGCATCAAAGTAAGACGGGTACGGGTGCCGATACAACCTCGCTTCATCCTTAGGCTTCAAGCCGAATTGATTCTGGATCACCTCGGCTATTTTCTGTGACCAATCGAACTGTTGACTTCCAGTTGGCATCCCATCAGCTATATCCATCATATAATTATTGTAATCACCGACCATACGCTGATGTGAAGGAATTTCTGTACGTAGCCTTGCAGCTGCAGGTTTCTTTTCTTGTTCGTTCAGAGTTCTAGCATATTTTTCACCATGTGGGCCGACAATAGATCCATCGGCCATCAAAAAGAAACCGTTGGCCAGTTCAACAGGAGGTGGTGGAGCAATCGGAATCTGCGGAGCAACGGTCATTGCATTATCTTCAGTTTCTTTGCCTTTCCTTGATCCTGATGCCCCTGCAGAATCTGCTATAAACACTGGACCTTTCAAGCAAATAGCATCATCCACCGCCTTCTTGATGAGATTATCCAAAGAATTCACCAAAGTGCCTGACTGGTTGATCAATGCATGATGAACAGCCTGGTGAATCATCTCTGTCATGTTGACCTGGTACTCCTGAGCATCAGTTGTCTTCTTGATCAATTCTGGATCTGGGAGAGGACCTTTGAGTATAGGGCCTGAACGATTACGCTCAAATTGGCCAAGGCAGAGCTTCTCAAATGCATCAATTTGAGCCTGAACTGCATCTAATTGAGCTTTAGACAGATCGGCCTTTGTAATTGGAATGACTGTCTCAGGCGTCTTGTTCTTGTCATTCTTGGCCTTCTCAGTAGCTTCTTTTTCAGCAGCAAGTCTTGCTGCAGTTTCTTGTTCAGCATCAGATGACGACATCTTGGAATTTGTTTCTCGTGTCCCACTGAGCGTGCCAAAAATGTGTTGACGCGGAAAATCGGCGGTCGTATCCTCCGCGTGCAGCACACGAAGACCAGGGAGATCTGCTTCGCTCCAGTGCCAGCCCACACTCTAGTTTAGGTTCGCAGCGTGCCAGTCAATTTGACCTGAAATTGACAAGGAGATAAAATAGTTAAATTACTCTTTGATTGTGCCGGCTCTATTTCAGACGATGGAGTAACATCGAATTTTAGCCAAGACCCAATCAGGCACGTGTCGGCCGATACCAATCGGACCTCAAAATCGAACTTCATTGATGACGTCAATCAGACCGAGTAATCGGACCTCAATCAGACACCGAATCGGACCTCAGAATCGGACCAATTAGGATCGGACCTTGATTGATATAACAGATTAGCCTTTGAATAATAAAATAAAGCATAAAACAAGGCCAATATGTAAAGTAATGGATCAGCTGTGTCTTGAAACAAGATATCAAATAATCAAAGTGTAAGCCGATACATTGTCCATCTTGCCTAGTTGCCAGTTTGACTCATTTTATCGGACCATCTAACTAGCAATCGGACCATAACTTTTTCAGAGAAATCTAGCTCCGACGTAGAGAATCTAGATTTCTCCAGCTATGATCAAATCAGATAGCTAAATAGTCAAATTCAACTTACCAATCTAACAACTAAACAAGATGCTCGCATAGATGTTAATCAGATTAAGCAAATAAGCAGATAAAACATTAACAGAGTCGTTCTGATTCTAAGATATGCTACCAAATAATCAAGCATGACCTAGCTCCGACGTAGGGAATCTAAACCACACTTAACATTCAAATAGCAATAAGGCATAACTAAAGATTCCTTTGACTAATCAAGATGAATCTAGCTCCGACGTAGGGAATCTAAACCAAGCATGACAGTCAAAGATCAATCTAATCGTATTGCGAAGATCCAGCTCCGACGTAGGGAATCTACACCAGCGCAATACTCAAAGAACAACCAGATTAAACCACAAAGCATGGATCGGACCTAGAACGATGCTGTAAGATAAATATTGCTTAAATCGGACCAAGATCAATGCTCAAAGTCGTTGAAGAAGTAGAATTGACTCACATGGCGTAGATCTAAACCAATCTAGCAACTTCAAACAAACCGCAAAAAACTGCCTTTAGTAACCAAGATTACTCTAGCTCCGACGTAGGGAATCTAGACTAATCTTGATATCTAGCTCCGACGTAGGGAATCTAGACTTAAAGTGCAGTCCGATAAACGATAATCTGTTGGATAATCAATATTGATCCAGCTCCGACGTAGGGAATCTATATCAATCTTGCTTATCCAGAGATAAATCGGTTAAACAGTATAAACGAGAAAGGGCGATGCGCCTCAATTCAAAGCCTATACTAGTTCGATAAATTGACTAACTTACTGGTAAGCCGGAGATCAGAACTGATGCAGCCCGTCCACCAATGAGCTTCGTCGGTAACTACTACTAGGGTTTTTTGGCGTGAAGCCGGGTTGTATTGATTGTGAGAATAGTTTTTACAATGGACGAGGGTTCATATTTATACCCTGGTCATGGAGAGTCCTGATCGGACCAGACTAACTTGCGAACAAAGTAAATTAAATCTAATATAGAATGTGACTCTCAATATGCCTCCAAAAAGGAAATAGTCCCTGCATCTGATACGCTTCCTTCTCAGCCGACGCGCCCTTCTTCCATCATCAGATCGGACTTCTTGTTTCATCGGACTCCTCTTCAGCATCGGCTTCCTTCTCTGTCATCTTCTGTTTGACCATTCAACGGGCCCACTGCGCAGTCTCAACCTCACCACGTCACCATCTGACTCAGCATGTCAGGTACGAAAATCTGGTGTCAACACAAACCAATAAAGAGATAACTAACACACTTACGTAGCCAATTAGCAAAGGCAATCGAAGCTCTCGCTTGGGAGGGACGACGTCAGGGCGTGGACATCGCCAAACATGCCCTAGGTTGACCAGCAAGCCTTAGAACACCATCTATGGTCGTGGAGATTAGTAGACAAACAACATGAAAATGTTTGAAGAGAATTAAGGTTTAGGAGTAAAAAGATAAGTGCATAGTATTTGGTTCGATTGGATGTGTCTCAATCAGTCTTAGCCCATCATATATGTAGGGTGGGGAGGCATGTAACCCGTGAGGGATCGAAAACATGTCAAAAACTGACCAAGGATTGAATTACAACTCCAATTCAGACTAATTTGCTAAAACCAAGTCAAACTGGTCCCTAAACCTGTTTTACAGAACTGGTTTGGCCGGTTTTCCGAGGCAAGGGAACTTGCAACGGCCATAACTCTATCGTTTGGACTTCAAATGACGATCCATATGTTCGTACGATCGTCTTGATGAGGGCTTCGTCTTGATGTACTTAAACTCATGGTTTATCCTCATGTTGACGCAGATTTGAATGCTTCTTCATATAATTAATGAAATCATGTCCAAAATATTAAAAAAAACGATCCACATATCTTGCAATATGCCAATCTTGCAAAAATAGTAAGAGTTAGTACGGAAATTGGCTCTTCTGGCCTTAACCTTGTCTATTATAATATGCGACAATTTTGGTCGTCAGCATGCTAGCTGCACGACAGTATGGGCTAACAAATTTGTTTACCAGAGTTATGTTTAGCGTCCCGTCGACCAATGAGGAGTCAGATATATAGCGTGTCCCATTTGTGATGATGCTACGCTACGCACACAGTGACGGCACATGTATAGTTTGGTAACTCCTGATGGTCGATCGTGAGAGCGGCGGCACATTTCATGTTGTCTCGTGCAGAGATAATGGATCCTGCACGGAATGGTCCTAGCCATCTTTACGCAGCTCTGAAACACATCTTAATCGTACGATAAACGACGCCACCGTTCCATACTTAACTGCCAAACCAACCAAAACTAAGCACGTGTGTACACATACATGTGCAGATAGACGATGGCACCTACACCTATCGTTCTTGATCAGCTTCTTCATCATGTGTGCACTACATGTGTCCTAGCACCTAGCGGTGCCAGCAATATTCTATACTCCTTTCGTTCACGATTACAATTTGTTTGACTTTTTTGACCTCAAATTTGACTGCTCGTCTTATTCAAAAAATTTGTGCAAATATAGTCAAATTTAAATCATTCTTGAAGAACTTTTATTAATAAAACAAGCCACAACAAAAGATATGATATTTTGCATAATTTTTTGAATAAGACAAGCGGTCATACTTGGCGTCAAAAGAGTCAAATAAGTTACAATTTGAAACGAAGGGAGTATATATTTGTTTAATATATATTTGTTTAGTATATATTTGTTTAGTTTGTCATAGGTGCTCATCCGGCCGGCGGCAAGCTCGTTGCATGCTGCTCATCGCCTCATCGGTCGGTGCACGCATGTATGTATGGCGTGCATGGTACTACCGAGACGTACAGACCCAGCTCAAGAACAGAAAGTAGCTGCGGTTGTCGCCTCTCTCCTGGCAGAGTAGTCAGCTGCATGGGACTCCTATATAATCAGTCACCACTACACGCCTTAATTAGTCCCTCACAAGTTAAGCGTGTAGTGAACCAAACCGGCCGTGTGCAAAGCCGTAGCATTGGCATCAGAGAGTGTGAGCTAACACCTATTCGAAAAATGGGTGATGAGGAGGCGCCGGCGGCGGCGGCGCCGCTGTACGTCGACGGCTGCCCTGGTTGTGCCATAGAGCGGAGGAAGGAGATCAACAAGAGCATCCCCTACAAAGAGTTGTTCTTTGTCGCCGTCACCACCATTGCCTCGTGTAGGTGGAATTAGAACTATGGAGATGGCATCCTACTACCTCTAACCTCATACACAAAGCAACATAGACGTTTTGTCCTCTCTATCTCTCTCTATTTGATAACCTCATTGTTTTTATTCTTAATTTGCAAAACCACCCCGACAACACTAGCCTTTCATTTTTCGTAGCTTGGGCGAAGCTTTCTTAGCTTGACTTATATGCAAAGAAAATTTTCATAGTTAAATTTAATAAGTAGTTGTTCTCAATTGCATATAGAAAGGTTACAAGCTTGTATTCCAGAAATCATCATTTTCTACCGAATAGCGGTTTTACTCAATATTATTTCAATTGTTCGAATTAAAGAGGATCTCATATCCACATACATTATTAAAGTACATGGTAGCATTATTTTTGTTATAAGTTACATGCACAACAGCGTCATCAGATTAATGCAATTGTACCTAGGACCACTGTATCCGAGTAATATTACCACTGTATCCGAGTAATATTATGCAAACTAAAATAAGTGATGTTTCCTGACATCGACTATGTTTTTTTTTCAGCTTTACCAATATCATCCTTGTTTCCCTTCTTATACTACATGGTAGGTTCATCTCATTTCAATTTAAACACGTTTCCTTATGATGAGCATCTTTAATTTCACTCATAATTTTTTTTATTATGAGATCTAAGTTAGCCCAGCACATGCCTCGCTATCCCTTATATACTTTTCTGCAGTCTTTAATCAAGGCATTAGTTATATATACACTTGGCTTGTCACAGTTCACATAATCGAGCAATCGCTTATTGTTACTTACAATTATCTGGATTTGTATATCTCATGATTCAAAACCATAGATGCAACAATCAGGGTATTAGATACATTTTCTTTTTTAGAATACGCACAAATAATATCAAAGCAACTAAAGAGAGTTCATCCTATGCACAGACAAACTGAAATAAAGCAGCCCCACTTCACACCTGAAATCACGAAGAATGCTTTCCGCAAAAAAAAAAAAAGAAATCATGAAGAAACATATGGAAAGCCTCGTAAAACCTACATGACTACGACGACACTGCATGAGGTGTTGGCACATGTTCATCTCACAAATCACAAAAAAGACAAAATAAGATCAAGCACAAACAAAAGAAATGCTAGTCACACTCGCGTATCTTCTGCATATTGGAGCAGATATTCCAATATTTAATTCAAGTTTGGCTTCTCTCTTGATGATAGATCGAAGATCTGCATGTGGCAAAAACAGAACAAGATGTTGGATTATATGCTGGTTTTCTTGGTAAGAGAGTATCACTACTGGTCCTCCCTTAGTTGTAGTTATATATCCTTCTTCCAAAAAAATATACTTACACATAATTTGAAGCCTATATATATGATGATGATGTTTATGTTGCCTAGGTGCATCGTACTTTGTTGGTAGATTTTTGGCCTCCCTCTTCTGGGGCATAGTGGCTGATCAGATCGGGAGAAAACCGATCATTGTATTTTCTGTCTTTTCAGTGTGAGCAAAATTTTCTTGTTCTAGAAGCTATCTTTTAATGAACTCCTATTTTACATGGAAACTTCCCTAAGACTCATAATGCTATTTTAGGGTTATATTTAACACTTTGTTTGGAATAAGTATGAAGTATTGGATGGCAATTACCACAAGATTGGTTCTCGGTGCTCTCAACGGCATGCTTGCGCCAATAAAGGTATTTGATGCATTATCTGTTTATCTGGCACAATTTATGCTTGCGACTAAATTCATATTATATGAATATATGGGTGTTGGCTCATTGTTTGCAGGCTTACTCAATCGAGATTTGCCGTCCAGAACACCACGCACTAGGGCTATCAGTTGTAAATAAAAAGACAGCCCATACCTTCATTATGCATTTTGTATATCAGAAAACTAGTTTTTTTCATGACTGCTTTATTTAACCTTAGTAATTGAACACAGGTAAGCACTGCTTGGGGCATAGGTCTTGTTGTGGGCCCATCTATTGGAGGCTACTTGGCGCGGGTAGTTATATAGTATATATTCTAAATACTTATTTGATTTCCCTTTTCTAGATGAAGATTTTGATTCTTTTAAATAATTCAACAATATTTAAAAGTTTTTTCTTCTTCTCTTGTGTTCCAGCCTACACAGCAGTATCCGAACATATTCTCTGACAAATCAATTTTTGGGAGGTATACCTTCTGTGCAACTAAAGCAATCAAGATATTCTCAAATTTGAGCAATACAAATAATGAAACTAACCGTATTTGCATGTTTCTTAGGTTCCCATATCTCTTGCCATGCCTTTGTATTTCACTTTTTGCTGCTGTGGTTCTAGTAAGCTGCATATGGTTACCGGTATGTGACACATGCTGCAATGCGCACATGAAAGTTTAAGGAAAATGGCCCTTATTTGTCACTCCATAACTTGGTGACATTTTTTTCTCCAAATAATTAATTGTACTTAATAATCCATTAACTTTCAGGTTTTTTTCTAAACCAATGCAAGCCCTTCATTAAGACCCAAATATTAGTCAACGAGCTCTTTTACGGTACTCCATATTACACTATACTAGTATCTAAAAAGGAATAGTATGAAAAGATCGGATGATTGATATTAATCGTATACTACTGAAGACTCCAACTGTAGTATGGGTAGTATACAATGAGTAGTATAGTAGTATAAGGGCATTTTGGAAAAAAAAATATAATGGCATAACTGAAATATTTATATTGAGAAAAATCACTTTGATCTTTCGATATATTTTGCACATCTCCAATGTTCAAAATCATTTGTATTTAAAATGACACATTTTCTTCTCTTCTGTTGACTTCTCCTCTGTCATATTTGAGAGAGAAAAATGATTCACTCACAAATTTACTAAACTACCCTCTACTCGTACTATATACCACTCATTGGTAATATGATGTACCGTAAAAGAGCTCTCGTCAACAGTAGCAGGAGTACGCGAGCGAACAATCCTGTTGTGATATGGGTTGGATCTTAGAAGGATTAGATGCATTTAGAGCCAAACTTGAAACACAAATGATAATGTCTGAAGTAATTTCCTAAAAAGCTGGAGGTTTATAGAAAGAGCCTATCCTAAAATATGAAATGATCAAATAAAATATTTTTTCTTAAATGAATTAGTTACAGGCATGTGCTTATTGTTTTGTACATTCTAATAAGGAAACACAAAAGACAAAAAAAATAGAGATGACAATATAATATCTTTTCCTAGTTGATCTCTGGTTATATAGTGTTATATGACCAATGCGATTGATGTGACTAATGAATTGTTTTAGCTTGATAATTTTAGTCGAAATAATCATTAATGTTTGAAGAAATTGTGCCTTTTAATATTGATTGCTAGGAGACGCTTCATAAGCACAAAAACATAGGAAGCAACGAGATTGAAATGTCCAGTGACCCCAGGACTCCACATACAGAAGATATACATGGGGACAAGAGTTTGTACAAGAATTGGCCATTGATGTCTTCTATCATTGCATACTGTGTTTTCACACTTCATGACACAGCATACAGTGAGGTAATCGTTAAATATGGTTCATTAATCCTCAAACTAACCATGAATTAATCACAAACAAATATTATGTGACCACATTTTTTATTTTGTTACATTTTTATATCAGATACTTTCATTGTGGACCATAAGTGACAGGAAGTATGGTGGACTAAGCTTTTCATCTAAAGACGTTGGCCAACTTCTTGCAGTTGCTGGTATAAAAACGACACTCTAGGACCATTTGTAAAATGATGAATGATGATAAACATTCCAATTATATTAATGTTAAGAAAACATTCCTTTTGTTTACTATGTTACTCCACTAGATAGCACCACAAGCAGTACCCAAGCTACTTGGGCATCAAACACACCACAATATATATATTTCCTCTACGATATACATAACTATGTACCACAATAACACTCCTACATGGCTACATTATACCTGGTACCAGAATTTGGTTACTATTATTCTGCAAAACCATGCACGTTAATTTCACATTCAATTCTAGGTGCTGGGCTTATTGTATATCAACTATTCATCTATAGATCACTTCACAGATTTCTGGGATGTGTCAATTCATGCCGTGCTTCATCGGTGAGTAACTTACCTGCACTAAAATAAAAAAGTATAATTTATATTCATTAATTAATTATTTACAATTACTCACTGTAGGCCCTATCCATACCACTTCTTGCTGCTTTTCCTTTCATGACACACCTGTCAGGTTATAGTCTAGGACTATCTCTTTATTTTGCTGCCATTGTGAAAGGTGCTCTTGGTGTAAGTATTGACACCTATCTCTCTATTCAATGTTATGTAATAATCTTGAATACAAATATATAAAGAATAAAAATATCTACACTTATTTATAGCCCACACAATATATTATATACCACGTCAAAATCCAAAAGGATATGATATATAGTCTCACAAACAAATTTGATTCTTTCGATATTAAGCTTGTTAAGAGGGAAACAATTGAACTAATCCGGTCATTATACAATCACATATATATAACATTTTTCCATTTTTATTTTATATCTGCCCTGAACACAGTGCATCACATTGTTCAGTGGTCGATCCTTTAATTGCCTTAAAATTATCTCCACGATTATCATGAAAAAATAGGATCAAATATTTTAGTTCTCGTGTTAGTATATCATCCTCCATGCTAACTTTACACCTTTGCCAAACGTGATCAGATAACTATCCTGACAGGCACTTCACTTCTTCAGAACTATGCCGTGGCAAGTATCAACTAATTTAGCTGAGTTATTTTGAAATACTACAAATTTGGCTAATTTTAATTGTCCAAAAACAGCCACAAAGTCAAAGAGGCGCTGCCAATGGCATAGCTGCAACTGCAATGTCCTTCTTCAAGGCTATCGGTCCTGCTGGAGCTGGTGCTTTGTGAGTATCTGTCCTCATTAGCATATCCAGATTTCCTTTGGACAACTGACGCGTTAAATTTTTTTTGCTCAAGACAAAGTCTCACAGTTACACAGTAAGGAGATCTCTATAATCCCAGCAAATACATGACCTGAAAATTCATAAACATGGCAAATAATAAAGAATACTAAGTTTACAGATACAAACTTACAAGGATAAAATATCATGTACAGTCAAAACGGTACACATAATCTCTAAGCGTGACAATACCTTTTTTTTCCCCAAAGTTTGTATTAGGTTAAGATGCATGTGCATATGGTTCATGCATTTGACACAATCTTATTCGTGAAATTTTTGAATATAGATTCTCGTGGGCCCAAAAGCGTCAACATGCTGCCTTCTTTCCAGGTACGTTTGTAAACTTGTATGGTATGGTTGCTTCTTTTATCCACCACACCACCTCTTTTTCTTTAATGTTATGTCCATCATTATAGGTTATGTATAATAGCAAACCCTAACAGGAGATTTGTTTCATTAATCATGCAGGGGATCAAATGTTGTTTTTTGTTCTGAACATTGTCCAATGTATTGGTCTCGTGCTGACCTTTAAGCCATTCCTAGCAGTACCAGAACACTGTGATTTGAAGTAGCTGCTAGATCCCAGAGCAACGGAATAATGGTGAATTTGCAAAAGTAAATACCTTCTAGCTACCAGAAGAGACCATAAGTTCTGTACAAGATAATTTTGTAACACCAAAAGCTGTGTGCTACCCAACCAAAAAAAAGGCTACATGTATTGTATCTTTTTTTTGTGAAATACAAGTATTGTATCTTTTGTTATTCCAAGTTCTAAGTTGGTGGTCATAGTCTGTGCTGAAGTTAGAACTGAAATAATATTTGATCTTCAATTCCCTGAAACATTGTTAGATTTGTTTCGCAAATAATATTTAACTCTAGTTTCTTATCGTCAATTTTAGCAGTTGTGCTTTGGAATATTAAAATTAACAGGAATACCGAAAAAAATATGCGACTACCAACTCTCACAAAAAAATGATTGTATTCTACACCAACTTTTCTGTGGAAATTCATTTGATGCTGCAGCTCTTGTCCTTCACATCATTTTGATGATGCCTATCCTACATAAATCAAATTACAACTGCATGGTTTTTTTTTTTTGAGAAGAACCCACGAGCTTCATTCAAACAATAACGTCAGGGTTACAATCAAGGGCAGCCATACCACGATCGAAGCCACTGTAGTATCTGGCTCACCCACTCAAGCACCGGACTAGCTCCAGAAGACATGGTATAACACACACATGTGCTAAAGAGTTTGCCTCCCTTCTAACAAAGACTACAGAGAAAGAAGAAAAAAACACACTAAGCTCACAGATATCGTTCCAGATTCCAGCAACTTCAAAGCGGAGATCATGCTCGTTACTGATAGAGATAGCCAATGCCTGATTATTCACTTCAAGGAGTACTATTTCGCACCCCATCCGGGCAACAAGCTCCAGTCTAGCCCACGCCGCCATGGCCTCTACGGTGTTAGCATCGCAGACCCGTTCAAACCATTTGCGCGCCTGCTCCCAACACCAATCCTTCATGGTTCCTTAGTACAAAACCACTACTGCCCGATCCCCTTTAAGTGTCAAAGCTTCCATCAGAGTTTACTTTTACCCAGCCAGCCCTCCTTCGGTGGTTTCCAAGACTGGCTCGCACGGGTTGCACCATCGGCTTGTTCCTAGGCTCCAAGCAAACAAGATCTTCCACCATCTTTGCAACATGATTCACCGCTATCGTATGATTCCATTGGGTTCTGCCATGGTTCCTTGTGTTGCGACCAGGCCACAAAGGTCAAACACCACATACAAAAAGGGGAATATCATCAACAGCATAGCCCTCCCCAACTAGAATGTCTATGGCCCAGGTATCCTGATGGAGTTTGGTAACTTGCGTCCAGTGATCACTTTCACCGCCTGCCAGAACCTTCTAGCCACCATGCACTCCACATCAACATGGAAAAGAGATTCATCCGGATTACCATAGTCTGGGCAATCCATCCGGATTACCATAGTCTGGGCAATGGTCATTGTTAGAGTATGAGTTGTAATAGACTAGGACAATATAGTCCGAGTATTATGTGATTAGAACTCTATGAGTCTGAACTATATAATGAAACTCAGGGCTATCATAGAGGTTAAGATATTCTGAAGATATTCCAAATGCCTTTCCAATAATATTTTTTACTTGTAGAAAATATTATTGGAATAGCTTCTGAATAGCTATTTTTGGAAGCTTCTAAAGATATTCTCACGAGCTTCAACTATTTGATTTGGGTTTCTCGTGTCTCGATATGTCACTATGATTTTTCTCAAAATTATCGAAGGACTGGAGATATTTTTTGTGAGTTAAAAGCTTATTTGTGTTTATCAGATTTGTTTTAGGAATAAAAAAAATTCAAACCACCTTCAAAACCACTTTGAACTGTTGTAGGGGAGGGGGAGGAGTAATTTGTCCGCTTTTGAAGAGATGGGGTGTATAATGTCCGGTTTTAGAGTTGAGGGGGTTTTTCAGATAGTGTGACAAGATTAGGGGGGTAAAATAGACTTTACTTTTTAAAAAGAAAATGAAGCAGGAGCACGTCTTTCTCAAAAGGTTCAGAAGTACTCTGGCCGCTTAATCATCCGTGGATCATCAGCTGACTATTTGGCCAAACATGATAACACTATAGTACTAGCTACTGACCAAAAATGGCCAAAGAAGGTCGCTGCAGGTAACCAAAATCAGACAACGATGGCCAACCTGCCCCGCGCTCCAACACACGAACCGATGAGCAATCAATCACACAACATAAGAGGTATCGGCGAGCAACCACGGCGCCCGCCGCACGAGTTTGAGCGGCAACTTTCACGTTGTCACTCATCACTCACTCTCTCACTTGACACACTGAGTGAGCAGGAGAAGAAGCAAGGCAGCAAGCTTCTTGCTGCCCGGCCAGAGTCTTCCGCTCCGCGGCCACGCCTACAAAACGGCACGCCGGAGCGGCGAAATGATCAGAGCAAGAGAGAGTTAGCGACCAATTCATCTAACACCGCCCTCCGCACTGTTCCTTGCTCCGATCCTCAAGCAACTCCCGATCGAGCATCCATGGAGACCATGCTCCACCTGACCCCGGCGCACGCGTCCTCGATCCCGGACAGCTTCGTCTTGCCAGCCGACCAGCTCCAGGCGGCCACCACTTCTGTGGTTTCCCTGCCCGTCATCGACATGTCCCGCCCCCGCGACGAGGTCCGCCGCGCCATCCTCGACGCCGGCAAGGAGCACGGCTTCTTCCAGGCAAGTTGCCTGATCGATCTCAATATGCAATAACCGATTCCAGTCTGCATTATGCATGATGGTCTCTCAGAATCAATCGCTTTTGCGTGCAGGTGGTCAATCATGGCGTCCCCGAGCAGGTGTTGCGGGACATGGAGGCGGTGTGCCAGGAGGTCTTCGAGATGCCCGCGGCGGACAAGGCGGAGTTCTACTCGGAGGACAAAAGCAAGCCCAACAGGCTCTTCTCCGGCACCAACTACGAGACCCTCGGCGAGAGGTATTGGCGGGACTGCCTCCGCCTCGTCTACCCCTTGCCCTCCGGCGACACCAACGACTGGCCCCACAAGCCACAGAGGCTCCGGTAAGCCGGAATCACAAACAGATCATCCAGCTTAGTTTCATTTCATTTCATCCAGCCGGAATCACAAACAATACATGCACGATGCATCTGAATCATTCTCATCAGGGAGGTTGCTGGGAACTTCACCGCGCTGGCAAGAGGCTTGGCCATGGAGATACTGCTTCTGCTGTGCGAGGGCTTGGGCCTCCGCCATGACTACTTCGTCGGCGACATCAGCGGCGGCCGCGTGGCGCTCGACATCAACAGCTACCCACCGTGCCCGAACCCGAGCAGGACGCTGGGCCTGCCGCCGCACTGCGACCGGGACCTCATCACCATCCTCCTCCCCGGCGCGGTCCCTGGCCTGGAGGTCGCCTACAAGGGCGACTGGATCAGGGTCCAGCCCGTCCCCAACTCCTTCGTCGTCAACTTCGGCCTGCAGCTGGAGGTGGTCACCAACGGGCTGCTCAAGAGCGTGGAGCACCGCGCGACCACCAACGCGGCGGAGCCGCGGTTGTCGGTGGCGACGTTCATCGTGCCGGCGGACGACTGCGTCGTCGGCCCGGCGGATCAGTTCGTCGGCGAGGACAACCCGCCGCGGTACCGCACCCTCAGGGTCGGCGACTTCAAGCGCATGCACAATGTTGTGAATCTGGGGTCCTCGCTCAACCAGATCACTAACCTCAAGAACAGCAACAAGGAGATGTGATATTGCCTTCCTCTGAATCCTCTCCTCGTCATGCCAAGTGTTGTTTCCATGTGTCTGCATTGGCCACGGGTATCAGTTACATCTGGCAGCTGGCATGTGTGTACTCGATCGTAGCATCTGGGCGATCGTACCTATCGTGTTGGTGATACCAAGAAATAAAAGAGACAGACAAGTTGTCATGCTTTTGTTTTAATTGTAACAGTTTAGGTGTTTCAACCAAGTAACAACGAATTATCAAAATGAATTGTGCAGGGTTCTGAATTTCGGTTCTACGGTAAATAATCCTACTGATTATAGGGTGATTTTTCGGCCAGAATTCAGTTTGACTTTCAAAGTTTACTTAAGTTTTGTTCAAATTTCAAAAAATACTGGCCCAAAACTAGTATGCCGGTTTTCCCAGCCCCCACTAAATTTATTTTGCAATCCGATATCGTGAAGAGTTGTGGGCAATAATCATGTCCTACTTGCACATGCTTTCTTTATAGGCGCAACAAGGCATAGCTACCGAATTGAATATGGTTCCATTGGAAATTCTTTAGAACTAAGTTTACCCTAAAGAGACTCCCAAACCTTAACTGGCATGGCACGATGAACTCGCTTTCAAAAGTATGAGTTCGAGGCATTTTTGGATCCATCCAGCTAGGTCCAGGT
>CM014272.1:83129487-83155051 GCA_004135705.1 Alloteropsis semialata | reverse complement strand
CCCTAAATATCAACGTCATTTGAAGCCTCTAAAAAGATGTAATTCTAAATTTCGTAATAAGCCTAAATATGAATTTCATTTATAATCTCTAAAAATCCTAATAACCCTAAATATGAATATCATTTCTAATATCTAAAAATCATAATAAGCATAAATATGAAAATCATTTGAAGTTTCTACAAATAATCCAAAAATCTAAACAATGTCTAAAAATTTGTGCATCATCTCCACACATGCAACAACTAACTATATATTGATTATCTATTACAAATTCATAATAAAAATGAAGATTCAATCTAAAATCTCTTATTTCAATCCATTCCACAAAACACAAATTACTCAAAACATAGAGCATGAAATAGACCATACTAAACGTCAAAAGAGAGAGGATAAAGTTGCTAACCTTCTAGCGGACTTGGCTTGCAAAATCTCCAAAAGTTATGAAAAAATCGGGCATGAGCTCCCCCAACCCGAGGTCAATGGAGGATGAAGAAATGAGCCATGGCTCGGGCTGGGGGAGGAAGAAGGCCCCTTTATACGCAGGGCCCCTTTGGTACCGGGTTGTGGCACCACCCGGTACCAAAGGGGGCCCCTTTGGTACCGGTTGGTGTCACCAACCGGTACCAAAGGCCCCGAGGCTCATTGGTACCGGGTGGTGACACCACCCGGTACCAATGTTGCCTCATAGGTACCGGGTGGTGCCACCACCCGGTACCAATGAGCGTGCAGAATTATTGGGGATTGGACCCGGTACCAATGCTTCCATTGGTACCGGGTCCAATCCAACCGTGACCGATTAGGGAGGATGGATAGAGAGTTCTCTGGTAGTGTAACAATTTTCCAATTAGTTGGCTCCACCCAGTTAATTGCTGTCACACCCGGTTTTAAGGACAAAACCGAATGACATTCATATGTGTGCCAGGATCAAGTTTTCACACATATGAGACCTCATCAGTGATAAACAATAGCAGTATCACGTAAAACAATACAAAAGACTTACAAACTATCAGAGTCACAGCTTATCCTAGAAACGAAGGCTCCAACACTTCACAGGCAATCGACTGGGGGTTACGTACACCTATCATCATCTTCAACATCTTCACATCACCTTTCTGAGCAGCAGTAAGCAAGGATGAGTACACTTATGGTTGGTACTCGGCAAGGCCACAAGAAATAAACAGAATAACGATTTATTATCAACTTAAAGTATATTAATCATGTGAGGGTCCAGGCCGCTCTTGACCGTGAGCACGGCTGTTATAACAGTTTTTTTAACACTCTGCAGAGGTTGTACACTTTCACCACAAGACGCGTAAAAGTTCAGAAGAACTTTGAACCCAACCATGCTGTGCTAGCTAGGCACAATACTACACTTCCGAGGTGTGATTGCATAGGGACGCTACGAGGCTTTTACAAAGACACACAGATAACTAGCAGCCCGCTAGAGTTTCGGCAGCGATGAGGTCCATAACCCTCCCTAATGAGGCCGTACCTTAGCAAAGGCTACTCCTCCAAGAGGACCGAGCTATGACCCCTTCACCGGCCCCCTCCTTGCCCTTTCGGTAAGACCTGCCAGTCACCCGTATATCTAATTAATCAGCCAAGACCAGAGCCATATAGTACTCGTGGTTGTACTATTTTCCTGGGTGGTTCTCCATGTTCCAATTAACATCATCATGATATATTAAAAGCATAGATAGAAGGATGGTTAGGGCACTTGCCTTTTTCCAACGCAAAGTACTCTTACTGCTTGGTTGCTCTTGCTCACTTGGAATTCTTGATCTTGAAAGCAACGAACGGCGATCCTTCTACTCGAAGCAATCAACGGGTACAAGCATACAAGGAAACAAACAAGTACAACTAAGAACAATACACCAATCATAGAAAAGCTTAAAAGAACACACTAAAGGATGGGGCTCGAAGCTATGGTTACGAAGGCTCAGAGAAACGCTGAAAACAACGCACGGTTGAAAAGACAACTATCATACGCTTGCATTTATGAGAGCACAAAGACTATATGCTTGGTTCATTTTAGTTTAAAGAAAAGCACGTGTAAAAGGATATTTCAAAAAAAATACCCAAGTTGATTTATTCAAATTATTTCCAAATTTAAAAGCGAAGTAAAACCTAGTCATATTTTATTTATAGATATTCCATAGGATTTAAGCCATTTAACAATTAACTTGAAATAAAAGACATGTGATGCTAATCAAATTATTTTATGTGACGTGTTACACTAAGCAAATTATTATTGGAAACACATTTATTTGATATTAGTCAAATTAACAAGAATTTATGAAATACCGATGTATTTACCTAAACAAGTTTTATTAGAAAACTAGTGGAATGTTCATTAATTAATTTAATATTTTATTTAACTTTAGAAACACAAACTAGATGAAACAACGAGACTAAACGATAGCTCACGCTAAACGAAGACTAACGAAACAAGAACGAGCTAAAACGGAGCTAAAACACGGATTCTATAGCTAAAACAAGATAAAGGGCTATCCTGCGATAAACTGAGGACCTATACGTGATTAACCATAGATCTCAGGGGCTAGCAAGAAAGATTCTCAAGACACTATAAATAGTGCTCGAGATTTGATAAAAGTACAGGGTTAGATATGCAAAAGGAAGAGGATAGGACGGCGGGTTGAATTATGTGGAAGCTCGGGGTTGAATGCATAAAAGGAAGGACTTATTTGTAATTACTCTGTACTAGAGGTGGACTGGGGTTTATTGTAGAAAACTGCAGGGGCTCTTTAGAAAAACTGCCAAAGGGGTACGCTCCTTTTAATCTTGGCCTTTGATTCAAATATGGACGGTGGATGGCATCTCCGGTGGCCGGCGGTGGCCATAGGCAGCGGCGCCGCCACGGCTCTCGGCGGGAGCACGCCGGCGTGGCTCAACCGGACGTTAGGGGGCACGAGGGACAACGGGGAAAGTACAGGGAGGGAGAGGAGATAAAGGGGAACTCACCCCAGGGATCAATGGCGTCGGGCGGTTACCGGAGAAGGCTGGCGGCGAGGTCTGGCGGACGGCGACTCCGATGAGCTTGAGCGGGTGCCTCTGGTGGTGGATTTTGAGCGGGGAATGGATGGGCGAGTTCGGCATGGGGGAGAGTCGGCTTTATAGGTACTCAGGGGAGGGGAGCGGATGGGCACCATGGGGGCTCTGCTCGGTTGGGAGAGAAGAGGCTGGAGGGAGGAGGGATAAGAAACTGACGGGCGGGCCCGGCTTGGCAGTGAGAGAGAGGGAGTTGGGAGGTGTGGGCCGGCTGGGCCTTGATGGGCTGTGGGAAGAAAAGGAGGGGGAGGTCGGCTTGGGCCAAAAAGAGATAGGGAAAAAGCTTTCGGGTTTTGGATTTTTGTTTGGGAATTTGTATTGGAATTTGTATATGAATTTGAAAAGGAAATTTGAATAGGAATTTAGGTTTGGAATAGAATTGGGATTTGAATTGAATTTGGATTTGGAGCTTGAATTGGGATTGGATTTCAAACAACTCAAACAAAACCAATGCAAAGAGCATGAATGCAACACTCGAAACAAACTTATTTAATTTTGAAAACAACCAATTATTTTCTTATACTAAATTTCCTGTTAACAAAATAAATGTTGAGCAAATTTTAAATTTATAAAAAAAACGTTGTTTTAATTGTTCTTCTTATTCACATCTTGAAATTCAAAAATTTCAGGGTGTGACAATTGCAAACCATTAGCTCCAACAGATCTAAATGGGACCTAAGTATAGGTGCAAGGCTAGGGTTCTAATTTCTAAACATCAAATCCATACATAGGTCAAAAATCAATTTTTCATAAGACCTTAATAGAGACTACCGCTCCGCATATAAGTCTTTGAAGTTATTAGTATAAAATGTTATGAAGCCAAAACTTACGCTACACATGCAAATTGGAGAATCATGACTATGGGTAAGGGGTGGCAACGCGGGGTGGGGGGAGCAAGGTTCTGGCAATCCCAGGGCGGCCCGGTGGTGTCAGCCGAGGCTGGTACCCCAATATGACTGTTGATATTCCACTAGGCCACGGCGACATGGCTACACATGGTAGGCCAGGACAGCGGCTAGGCTGAGCAACAGTGGTGGCACCTCCAAGTGTGCGCATGATGTACGCATGGAAACTTCATGCCGTCCAACTATGACAAGCTCGTCCATTGATTTTTGTTTGGATCGGCCGGTTCCAAATCTAAGGGAATGATCTCTTTAAGAGCCACTCCATACCATCCATTCTCCAACCAAATAGCTCTAGGAATGGGGAAACATTCTGTGGAAACACGCACACAAAGCTCCTAGCAGGGCTTCTGGATCCAAAAGCTGCAACGCCTCCCACGCGCTGAACCTTCAGCTCTCAACTTCTTCTAACGGCTTGAGGCCTTCAGCTCATGCCATGTGGCTGTTGCATGCTACATTTGTCTGTTTGGGGCTGGTTACTGACACATCTTTAGTACTCCATCCGTTCTAAATTATAATTTATTTGATTTTTTTATCTCAAGTTTGATCACTCGTCTTATTCAAAACGTTGGGCAAAATATCACATATTTTGTTGTGGCTTGCTTTATTAATAAAACTTCATCAAGAATGACTTAATTTGACTATATTTGCACAAATTTTTTAAATAAGACGAGTGGTCAAACTTGGGGTCAAAAAAGTCAAACAAATTATAATTTGAAACGGAGGGAGTATTGTTTAAGTTGTGTTTTGGACTAATTTTATACTAATCCAAAACTTGGAATATAAAATGACATATCCGTATATGTGTCGTGTTTTGGACTACGTTGCAATACAATAGGGAATAAGACTTAAACAGAGGATTTGTATACAAGCTTGACATGGCATTAACAACTAAGTCACTGCAAAACTGATCATACATATTATTCTTGAAATATAGGAGAATTTCAGGCGATGCTCTTTCCATAGGGAAGGTTGGGTTAGTGTTAATTCTGGTTGCCGTGGAGGAGGCGAGCGGCGGGGAGGTACATCAAGTTAGGCCTCTTCTTTTGGTGAGCCTAATGGTCGCATTGCATCATACCGGGACCAGGGGGAAAAAGAATCCTTTTTTGTTTCTTTCATCTTTTTAATTTGGGTCATAGAACCAGAAGCGATGCACGTCTTTGCCGAAATGTTAATTAGAAGGTACTCCTAGTACACGTACTTAAAAGATCCGACAAGGACAGCTTACCCGCCGCTCACATACACGACGAGGAACAATATGCCACACACGAGCAAGCTAAGGTCGTCTCGTTCAACGAGTTGTCGTCTTCCTCTCCTGCATGTTTTACTTCTGGTTGCACTCAATCCTGTAGCATCCAGCTCGGACTGTAATAGGGCTGTGAACCCGCTATCCAGGTTGCTTGATGTCTAACATCAAGCATTGTTACTCTCACTTCTATCTTAATGCCAAGATGTGCAACTATCTTGCGTATTCGATAAAAAAGATGGCGTGAGGCAACATTGAGCGGCAACTTTCACGCTGCCCCTCACTCCCACTCTTGCTCCTGCTCGCGCAAAATAGGACAGAAAAACATGAGCATCATCCCACTCAGCGGCCACGTCTGCAAAACATGGCACACCGGAGCGGCAGAAGGGTCAGACACGAGCGACCGTACGAAGGCTGGAGATTTCGTCCAACTATGACAAACTCGTCTATTGATTTATTTATATTGGTGCAACTTTTCGCCCTAGGCATAATCCATTATTCGTACCAGCTCCGACCCTGGCACCACTATTTCCCTCAGTTTTGTGGTGTCTGATCACTAAGTATAAATGAGATTTTTTACACCGTACCGACATGAATAAAATGCAAGGTTACTATATATGATTAGCTCGAAACATTTATGTAACGATCGTTCCAACTGCACGGCTTGACTATTTGCGAGGTGGTACATTCAATTGATGAGACAGATGAGACAAAGGCCTTGTTTAGTTGGGAGTGGAACTTGCCGAAAATGTCAAATCAAGTTTGAGGATGCTAATTAGAAGGACTAAACATGATCTAATTATAAAACTAATTACACAGATGGATGGGAAATCACGAGATGAATCTATTAAGCCTAATTAATCCATCATTAGAGATTGTTTACTGTAGCACCACATTATCTAATCATGGTCTAATTAGTCTCAATAGATTTTTCTCGCGAATTTACCTGGGGGTACGGTTATGGAATGAGTTTTGTCAATAATCTATGTCTAATACTTCTAATTAGTAGCACCACATTCGATGTGACTCGTGAATAGTTGAAACTTGCTCATCTAAACAGGGCCAAAATATATTGTAGGGGAAAAAAAATCCTTTTCCGCTCTCTGCCCGCATCTGTTTTGGTATGTTAGAGCCATGCAATAATTCACGTCATTGCCAAGTGTGGTTCAGAAGTAGTACATGGCTACACTGCTGACAGCTAATTCTTGGATCATCAGCTGTTGGGAGAAACAAGCAGACAATCTGGTACCAGCAACAGAACGAAAATGGCCAAGAAAGTAGCCGCGGCACACGTAAGAAGATCCGACAAGGACAGCCGAGCTGAGCCGATCTACTGTGACCGCGAGAGATAACGACGAGCAAGCACCGGCGCCGCGCGAGCTTGAGCGGCCGAGACCCAAAAGCTTCTTGCTTGCTGCCCACCACAACCTCATGCCACACCAGCCACGCACGGCTACAAAACACGGCACGCCGGAGCGGCGAGAGGAACACGAGCCGACCATCGACCAAGCAGCTCCTCCGATAGGTCATCCATGGAGAACATGCTCCAGCTGACCCCGGCGCACGCATCGTCGCTCCCGGACAGCTTCATCTTGCCGGCCGACCAGCTCCAGGCGGCCACCGCCGCTGTGGTTTCCCTGCCCGTCATCGACATGTCCCGCGGCCGCGACGAGGTCCGCCGTGCCATCCTCGACGCCGGCAAGGAGCACGGCTTCTTCCAGGCTAGCTAGTTGCACAACAATTACCAATTCCAATCTCCATATCATGATGATTTAGTTATCAGAATTGACCAGCCGGTGGTAACTGGTAAGTACGTGCTGCGCATGCCGCAGGTGGTCAACCATGGCGTCCCCGAGCAGGCGGTGCGGGACATGGAGGCGGTGTGCCAGGAGTTCTTCCAGCTGCCGGCGGCGGACAAGGCGGAGTTCTACTCGGAAGACCAAAGCAAGCCCAACAGGCTCTTCTCCGGCTCCAGCTACGAGACCCTCGGCGAGAGGTACTGGCGCGACTGCCTCCGCCTCGTCTACCCCTTGCCCTCCGGTGACACCAACGACTGGCCCCACAAGCCGCAGAGGCTCCGGTAAGCCGGAATCACAAACAGCTCATCATCCAGCTCAATTAGTTTCATCTGAATATCCGATTGACTTGCCTTCACGAATCACCTGCCTATTTTCGCTTATTATTAGGGAGGTTGTTGGGAACTACGCCGTGCTGGCAAGAGGCTTGGCCATGGAGATACTGCGCCTGCTCTGCGAGGGCATGGGGCTCCGGCCAGACTACTTCGAGGGTGCCATCAGCGGCGGCCACGTGGCCGTCGACGTGAACCACTACCCGCCGTGCCCGGACCCGAGCAGGACGCTGGGCCTGCCGCCGCACTGCGACCGGGACCTCATCACCATCCTCCTCCCGGGCGCGGTGCCAGGCCTCGAGGTGGCCTACAATGGCGGCTGGATCCGGGTCCAGCCCGTGCCGGGCTCCTTCGTGGTCAACTTCGGCCTGCAGCTGGAGGTGGTGACCAACGGGACGCTCAAGAGCGTGGAGCACCGCGCCGCCACCAACTCGGCGGCGCCGCGCATGTCGGTGGCCACGTTCGTCGTGCCAGCGGACGACTGCGTCATCGGCCCCGCGGCGGAGTTCGTCGGCGAGGGCACCCGCCGTGCTACCGCACCGTGAGTTTCGCCGACTTCAAGCGCATGCACAATGTTGTGAATCTGGGGTCGTCGCTGAACCAGATCACTAACCTCAAGAACAACCAGAAGGAGATATGAAGCAGAACGTACCAGCTCGACAAGGACGAACATGGATTTGTCTGCGATCTCCTCGTGCAATTGTGCAAAGTTTCAATGTCTCCGAAGTGGTGACGAGCGACCTGCCGACAGCTGGTGTTGCCAAGAAATAAAAAGACAAAACTTGAGTTGTCATGCTACTGTGTGAGTTAATTATAACACTGCAGTAATAAAGGTGTTTGGAGTTTGGACTAAATAAACACATGATTATCCATATAGGTTATGGTCACCAGTGTTGTACCAGGCCAACCCGCTTTTTTTAGACAAATTAGGTAGTGCGCAGGCGCAGCTAGGTTCTGTTCCTTCCGTTTCAAAATGCTTTTCTAAATATATAGTTTTTGCTAAGATTATGTATTGTGACTAGATTAAATAGTAAAAATAATGTATATATAGAAAAAGTAAAACCACAGATATTTTGGAACAACATCGATCTAGTCGTGCAAAGCTCCAAATTTAGTTCAGTTATTTAATATCTTATTGAAAGCCACTGTCGGTCAAAATATAATAAATTGTATAATACTCAGCTTCATATATCCGCCGATAAAGCTGATGCCACAATGGACCGACGCTGCACAGGCAACTTGGAGCTGACATGCTCTCTCTCTCTCTCGGACTCGCAGACGCAGTGGGCAGTGCCGCTTTCCTCCAGTAGCGTGGGCCTACTGGGCCAAGTCTACTAGCAAGGCCCAAGCTATGGACCGAGTTGCATGTACGCCTCCTAGTTTTTTTCTCTCAAGCATGCTCTGTGCAACGAAGCGACAAAAAAAAAGTATTGCAAGTCCAGAAAATTTAGCTGCTCGCTTATTAATTTCGTGTAGCAATGATTGTTTGCTTAGTGAAACTATTCAGTCAAAACTAGGGATGTCAATCGAATTTTGGATTACGGTTTTTACCACATATTAAGTCGAATTCGAAATTCGAATGGTAAATGAATAGCTCAAATTCAGATAATATTCGGATATCCATTTAAGTTGAGTGATATCGTTTAACAAGTCTTTTTTACTTCTTTTATAATTTTGAAAGAATGAAATCATCATAAAACATATAAGCAGATATCAAATACAAATATACACATAAAATTATTAGTTAAAAATATTTTCATAAAAATATTTTAATAAAAATGAAATAAATATCAATAAATTAATAAATCAAATAAATATAGTTTACATAGTTAAATATATTATTTTGAGTAAATTGGATCAATAATTATATTGGTTACAAAGTAAATCAAAATAATATATCTATTGCAAGGTTTAGAGAGCTGCTTATGCTATATGAATACGGATAATATCGGATGTCCATCCATATCCACGTTTTATTTCAAATTCAGATGCGAATTTGAATAATAGTAAATGAATTCAAATATATTAAGCTACCACATCATAATCGAATGCGGACACAAATATCCATATATCACTTTTTTGCGGATAAGAATTCGAATAATTCAGTGCCATCCCTAGTCAAAACCTTTCTGGTCGCATTAGAGATAACCATGATAATAAACTAAATCTAAAAGTATTAGACTACTGAGATCTGTCTGCTGATCAGATTATTGTATAAGCATCAAGTGCAGTGAATCCTTGTGTCGAGCTGTTGGTTCTTGGTTGGCGTCTTGGCGCGGAGCTTGCTGTGTTACAAGTCAACCCCAAAGTGCCGTTCGTGATGCGAGCAAAAGAAAGGATTCCATGTTCACATCATAGGCCGACAAGGGCTCAACTCTTTGAGTAAAAAACTTTACTTTTACTCCAAGTCAACCCTTCCATTTGCTGATCTACGACAGGGCTGACTTTGTAAACAAATGGTCTCTGTATGCGTGTTGCATGATCACAAGGAGGTGCCTTGAGGTCTCGGCACACTCATACAACTTTTGAGCACCCGGAGTAACCAAGTAGAGTTTCTTAGGTTGGTGAGTGGTAACTTTGTGGCATTGACTCATGAGTCATGGGAAAATGTTTCCTCTTTAACCATATATAAATGACAAGTGTTCAATTGGAATCCAATTTGTGAATGCAATGCCATAGGAAAAGAGAGAAGCTCTGGCAAATAGCAATGTAAGCATTCTTCATTTCAATTTTCAAACCCTGTAGTCAATGTAATGTTAGCCACCTAGAGAAATTTAGTAATAAAAAATAATTTACAGTACATAAGCTAATAACTGACATAAGAGTGTACTGTGATGATAAAAGATTTATATGTTCAAACAAAAAATCAACAGCAGCAAAACAATCACATGTCTTCCCTTGGGGAGAACAGACTGATCACCTCGCTTCATCTTCAACTGACATGAGTGCCTGCAAAACAGAGCTCATGTTGGGCCGCTTGCCCCTATCTTCCTCCAGGCATAAAACGGCGATCTTAAGCATCGCCTTTGCTTGCACATGACTGAACTTACCATTCAATCGATGGTCCACAAGATCCTTCACCCATCTTTCCAGATCATTGGTCTCCATCTTCTCATGGATTGCCTTAACAACCATCCTAGCATCAGTGTCAGCAAGCTTAACCCCATGGATCACCCATTCTGAAATCCTAACCCCCTTCAGTAGCTCAAGGAGAACAACTCCATAACTATACACATCAACCTTTTCGGTGATCGGTAAGCTAGACACCCACTCTGGTGCCATGTACCCTCTGGTTCCCCTAATCCGAGACAGATTCGCATCAGACCCGTCTCGGTTTAGTAGTTTCGCCAACCCGAAATCGGTTATCTTTGGCTCCAGATCCTTGTCCAGAAGTATGTTCTCAGGCTTCATGTCACAGTGGATGATCCATTCCAAGCACTCACTATGGAGGTATGCCAATCCTTTTGCAACACCTAAAGCGATCTGAAAACGTTGATTCCATCCAAGAACAGTATCTGATGCCTCCCTGTCGAACAGCATCTTTGCAAGTGACCCATTTTCAATGTGTTCAGAGACCAGAATCCTGTGTTTTCCTTCAGAGCAGCACCCCCACATTCTGACCAAGTTCATGTGGTAGATCCTCCCTATCACACTCAGCTCGGACTGGAACTCCTGCTCGCTCTGGCTCACGTTCTTGAGCACCTTGACGGCCACTACCCTGTCGTCTTCCAGGATCGCCTTGTAAACCACGCCGGAGCCGCCGCTGCCGATCACGTCGGTGAAGTTGCCGGTGGCTCTCTTGATCTCCGAGTAGGTGTACCTCTGGAAGTTGTTGGTGATCAGCTTGTAGCCTTCCTCAATTGCCCACACCCTTGATGGCCTGAAGAGTCCCCTGCTAGAGAAGAGCCAGCAACCGAACCCGATGACGGCCGCCTCGACGACGAGCAACGCCGACATGAATCCGTACAGGTACGGCCACACTGGTTTCCCCACATCTCTCGCGGCATCGTAGGTCGACACATTAAGGAGAACCTCTGCGCCGCCATTAATGGCGATGTCGCACCTGGGGATTTCTTCGTCGATGTCGAGGCCGCCACCGTGCTCCCGCCATTGATGCACTTGAAACTCTGGCATGTCGAAGTCTGCTGGCACCTTGATGTACACGGTGCCCGGCAGACCCGGGAACGTCCTGCCGTTGAAGAGGACGCTCTTGAGATAGCACTCCATGTTCTGCTTGTGCTGGAACGCCACGCAGGCGCAGGTGCCCTGGCACCTCTCCGCACACGCGCTGAACGGAATGATCTCGCCGTCGTTGAGGTCGTAGCCCCAGAAGTCGGTGTGCGGCAGCGCCACCAGCTTCGTCGGCCGGGAGCAGTCGCGGCGGAACACCGGACGGCATCCCCTGGTCCAGTCGCCGGGGTCGGCGCGCTCGTGGCCCGGCGCGCAGACGCACGTCGGCGCGGGCGCGTAGAGGCACACCGCGTTGGCGCCGCAGACGCCGTGGATGATGCAGGGGTTGCCGAACGCCATCCACGCCACCGTCCACGCCCCCGTCGCCGCGTCAAGGCTGTAGAGCCTGAGGTCGCCGTCGGCGTCCAGCGTGAGGCGCCTCCTGACGCCGGCGCCGAGGTCGGCGGCCACGAAGCCGGCGTCGTCGCTGGAGAGGAACTGGCCGAGCGCGTCGAGCGCGGCCTCGCGGGTGAAGTTGTAGATCTTGCGCTTGTTGGCGACGTAGTTGTTGTAGGGGTTGGGCCAGTAGATGCTGGAGAAGTTGTGGTTGTCGTAGAAGAGGGAGAGCATGGCGTAGTCGCTGAACCCGAGGCTGTAGTACCCGGCGGCGAGCAGCCGGCCCCTGCCGCCGCGCGACACCAGGTGCCTCGCCGCGGTGAACCGCTGCGCCGGGAGCAGCGTGTCCGTGGGGCTGTCGAAGCTCTGCCACAGCGTGTTGCCGTCGGCGTCCTCGAGCACCAAGTTGCCCGTGTCGTGGAGCCGGGCGCGCGACGCCGTCTCGGCGCCGCCGGCGGTGGAGTTCCACACCACCGCGCCGTCGTAGTCCGTGAGGACGAGCGCGCCGCCGCGCCGGTCGAAGGCGAGGCGCGCGCCCCCGCTGTGCACGGGGCGCCCGGGCGCGGCGGTCCAGACCACGGCGCGGTCGGCGGCGTGCGCGAACCAGACGGAGACGGTGAAGACGGTGGGCGATACGTTGTAGAACCCGCAGGCGAACGTGCCGTCCGGGGAGACCAAGAAGTCGGTGGCATGGTCCTCAACGGCGATGGCGGCGCCTCGGGTGAGGTTGCCGCGAGCCGCTCCGGCAGGTGGCAATGGGAGGAGCAAGCCGAGAGCGATCAGCAGCAGTGCGAACGCGACGGCGAGGCAGCTCATGGCTCATCGATTGGGCGCGTTGGTTTCTGCTCGATCGATGTCAGGTAGCTTATCTGAAGAAGGTCAAGTCAAAGGTTTATGTTGTTGCGTCATTGCGTGCCACGCTGATTAGAATGAAATTCGTTAAGCATTGCAGTAAACTATCGCTGAAGGTGTTGTCTGTTTGGATCTGACCAGAGATCAAAGCATTGTATGTGCATCGCGACGCGTGAATCCACGTCTCGGCACGTGGTTGGTTCACTGGTTTGTTGCATCTCATGTCTGAAACTGTCTGAAACCCTGAAGCTGACAGTTCAACGAAAACTAGTCAGGACAAGAAGAGTTGCTTGGCTTTCGGGGATGCGCGCCATTTTGTCGTGATGCAGTTTCTGTAGAACATTCATGGAATGCAAACTTAATCCCAGGAAACTCTTTCCGCGTCCTGATGTGGAGAGCTGACTTTGAGAGCATTTCTACAAATTCAACGATAGTTTACTGCAATCCAAGAAATAGATTGTTATTTCTACTCAGAAAAGGATTTTATAGCATGCATTTGATTCTTGCTCAATCGATGACATCTAGCTAGCATATTATCTGAACAAGGTGAGGTCAATGGCAACGTTGTGGAGTGCCCAACTGACTAGAAGGAAATACTTTAAAGGGAAGGATTGCAGTAAACTATCGTTGAATGTGTTCTTAGTTTTGATCTGACTGGAGATCATAGCATTGGATTATATAGTATATATAAGCATCACGAGGCGTGAGCAACCTTTTTTTTTCCCCTGAAAATAGCATTTTGCATAGCATGAGTTCAACAATTAGTCGCTCAACACATTGAAACTCTAGAACTTTTATAATGGTCTACCTAAAATAGTCAAGATCACGCAAATGGCTTGCCGACAAGGATAAATATAATATCATTTATAGCATGCATTTGATCTTGCCCAATCGATGTTGGCAATGTTGTTGGGTTCCAAACTGATTAGAAGGAGCTTCTTTACAGGTTTTCAGGTAAGGATTGCAGCACGAATGTCTACTCCACACCCGGGTATAAACTTTCCCTCCCACACCCAAAATCTGTGAACATGCATGCAACCTCTTCAATAAAAAAAATCCATGTATTTTATTAGAGTTTCACACCCAGACTAAATGTATTGTAAAAAATCAAGTATTTTAGAGATGTTTGACACCCATTTGTTTTGTTAAACATATTCTACATATCTCTAAACAGAATGAAAAGTGGAATTTTTGTAGATGCGACTTTTTTCATCCTCCCTTCGCCACACCCCCCCCTCCCCCCTCCGCGCGCCCGCTTCGTACTTTGGCCCACCCTTCCCACACCCGATTCGAACCATGTTGCCTCCAAACAATCCATACAAAACAAAATAAAATACATAAAAGATTATACAGATCTTTAAACTTTTTAGTAGATGTTATAAATCATATCAACCCATTTTTGTTTTGATCTGGTATCATTATTTAAAATTTAAATAAAGTTTTTTACCAAAAAATATATTTAAGCTGTCACCTCAAATGTTTACACTCACCATGATTTTCAAAAAATGAATTTTGTAAACAAACGCTATAAATGAAAAGCGAGCCATTTTGCTTTGATCTGCCATGATAGTAACACTACTACAGATAGCACTATCCACAGCGCCCCCTTCACCAGCGGTTTTGGCCGAACTGCTGGTGAAGACTCATCACCAGCGGTTCGTAAGTGGGTGGCCCCGCTAGCCATTGGAACCACTGGTGATGGGTACCCTTCACTAGCGGTTCGTATTACAAACCGCTGGTGAAGGTCCCGGCCGCCTTAACCAGCGGTTCATATCACAAACCGTTGGTGAAGGGTACCCATCACTAGTGGTTCGTATCGTATTACGAACCGCTGGTGAAGGGTATAAATTAATTTTCTATGCAAATATTTTTTTATTTTTATATTTTTTCTTTATCTAGGAGCATGTAACGGACAACCACAAAAAATTACAGCCTGATCGGACTTTAGTTGTGGCCTCTAGAAATTTATAAAGATTCAGAGAGGTTAATATAAATAGATTGCATCCCCTATTCAATCACAAATGATGGTATGGTGCAGTGGTAAGGTGAGTAACGCACGAAGGCAGAGGTCATGTGTTTGAATCCCACAATTTGCAACAAGGGCAAAAAATTGTGGTGTTTCAAAGTGGAGGATGGCTGGATCCTTAGGGGGCCTCTCCCATTCAAATATATATTTTTTTTGCTATCATTTGATACTTTTACGCTATTTTTAACGTGTTTTTAAATTATCTTCACCAGCGGTTCGTATTAAAAAACGCCAGCGGTTTTAAAACCGGCGGTGAAACCCAGGGTCTTCACAAGCGTTTTTTCAGCAGTACTTTCAAAACCGCTGGTGAAGGCCCTTTACGAACCGCTGGTGATGCCCCTAGCTGTAGTAGTGTAAATTTAGATATTAAATTAAAATTATTCTAGAAAAATATGTCACGTGAGCTGTTTAGACTCAAGATGGTTTTTAAAAAATCATAAAAATTATAAGTAGATGCTATAAATCAAAATGACCCATTTTGCTTTGATCTAGCATGACGACAAATTTAGATCTTAAATAAATAATTATTCTAAAACTATATTTAAATAGTCATGTGAGTTGTTTACAATCAAGATGGTTTCCAAATAATCATAAAACTTTAGAAATAGATGTTATAAATCAATAGTGATCCATTTTACTTTGATCTGGCATCATAGCTATTGTAGATCTTAAATAAATCTATATCTGAATTGTTTTTTATCTTAATTGTTAGGTGAGCTATTAAACAATAACAATGGTTTTTAAAAATCTTGAAAGCTTGTAAATAGATTCTACAGATCAAAAGTGACATGTGTTTCTTTGATCCGGCATCACAGTAAATTTAGATTTTAAATATCATTTTTTCTAAAAAAATATGTTTAAATTGTTAGGTGAGTTGTTTACACTTGAGGTGGTTTTAAGAAATCTTAGAACTATGTAAATAGTTGTGATAAATCAATAGTGGTTCATTATTGTTTGATGTGGCATCATAGATATTATAAAAATTGACTTAAAAACAACTATTTTAAATAAATATTGTCTATTGAACTGATTTCTTGCCGATAAGATTAGGATGCTTTTTATATATGGTTTGTATACTGATTGCTCGTCGATAATATTAGAATGTTATTTATCTATGATTTGTATGGCATGTAGCAACGCACGGGCACAAAGCTAGTAAATTATAACGAAAGTATATAACCATGGGCAAGGCGGCTTGGGGTGGGGGTTGAGAGAGGGAAGGGGGGGGGGGGTTGGCAAAGTTCCCCACAATGCCCATGTTTTCTTCCTACTACCCCTAATTAGCTAGCCTTAAAACTTGTTTTATGTGTGTAATTGTTCCTCTTAATCTTCTATTTGACCTTCCAAGTCACCATCCTAGTCCCTGGGTGTAACTGTAACTCTAGTATAAGTCATCTGTAGTTAAAATATGGTATAAAATGACTGTGACTAGAAATTCGGGTGTGGAGGAGTTTTCTTCACTTGAATTTAGTATTACCCTCTATTGTATGCATGCTATTTAATGTGGGCTTGTGATAAGAATATGCTTGTGATAATTCTTTTTAATGTGGACTTGCTTTCCTATTATTTACAATCAGCATGTATGCTGTGCGGAGACATAGGCCAGACTTTTTTCCGTTTTCAAAAAAATATATAGCTTTCCCGCTGATGTAAACTACTATGATTGACTATGTCTTAGTTTTGATCTGACTACATTGGACTGGCAGCCTAACAATTAGAGATAGTCGTTATTTGGACTACAGTTTGGGCCGAGCATTTAGCACTTTCGCTAGCCCATATGCTCTACGGTCTCCTCACTAGCCCATATAATAGAGGCAAACTGGCAAAGCTGACGACGACGCTGAAGCTGCCCTGTAGAAGGAAAAACTGGGCCAGACGTTCATTGGTCGAATCTAGTGGTTCATTATTTATTAATATAATATTATTTTCTTATGATTTGCATGAATAATACAAGTTTTGTACTAATATGTACCCAAATACGTCATATATGACATAATAAATGGGAGAATATAGCAATATCATAATAATTTGTTGTCCAAAGTTCCAATTAACATCTAAACATCAAACTAATCATCGGTTCAACACAACCGGCCGGTTCACACCGACCCAATTGCATGACAGTTCTTTTAGCTGAACTGACCCAGCCAGGTCGCAGGTTCATGGATTTTTCCAGCTCGACCAGTGAAACCGTTTGTTTTTTGTTTACTTAGGGCAAGAACCAACACGCAACACTTCGCGTGGCTGGATGCGCGTTCGGCAAGCGCAGTCGCACACAGCGGCTGAGCTATGTTACACAGAATATTGTATCAGACGGATACGGATATGAGGATAATAGGCAGTCTTCCAGGAACTCGACACATGGATGTCTCAGTATTTTAATATAAACTAGCAAGGTGGTCCGCGCAAATAGCGCGGGAAGCTAGTGTTTGTTTTCTTAACAAACGGATTTTGAGTTCAAATTAATAGATGAAAATACTTTTATTTAGTCTTGTCATTGTAATTATTTTGTCCTATAAACCCAGAGTAATACATCATAGTTTTTTTTTGGAACATGAGTTCAAGTGAGAAGGGAATAACTTATATGAAATTTTAGTTTAAAATATAATAATATAAATATTATTTTAACATGATTGCATTTTTAAAATTTCTAACTGACGATGCATATTTTTCGTTGAAAGTTGTGGTGATGTTGATGAATTATATTTTTCATGTTTAGAGGGAGATATAGGTTATTGGCTCAATGCATACCATTTTCGTTAATAGTTAGAATTTAACTTTGAGTTTGAATTTGAAACATTAATGGGCAATATATGCATCATTTTTGGCTTTTGTCCCATGCATACCATTACCATTTAATTTTTAGTTTAATTTAATTTTGAGTTTGAGTTTGAGATCTAGGTTATTGGCTTAATGCGTACCATTACCATTTCTTTTTTTTTTGCTCCCTCAATATCCAATCGCTATAGCCACATGCATGCTTGTTAAGTCATCGACCCTCACTATGTGTGGTCTTTTCATTTGAAAATTTCGCCAGCCACGGTTTGTAGCAAACATAGATAACCTTAGATTTATGAATAAAAAGAAAAAATATACACTGTTACAATGATCTATCGATCTATGTTATCCTATAAAAGGTCCTTATTGAAAACAATTAATAATAGCTAATTTCAGAATAAACAATTAGTAAATTAGCACCGAAGTATCCACGTCAAATACGATTACTAAATAGTTAACTTTGAAATACAATAAAAATTAGCGTACATATCGAATACAAATAGTAATTCGAATACATATTTTGTTTCCTTTATGATACTTTCCAAAATTGTTTCCAGGATGTGTACGTAGTCCAAACCAAAAAAGTGTATGTCACGTTTTTGCTTATAGCCTTATGGGCTTATGTCATCTTATTTTTAGCATTTTCTTGTTGAAATGGATCTCCAGCATGACCTTCTACTCTATTAATTATTCAAAACACTTATATTTGAAGGATGTAAGTCCTTGTCTCTCACGTTTGTCTTCCATCAAAGGTTAAACATTTGTTCAAATTTAAAAAATAAATGCATATAGTTTTATTTCTAATGGTGTTGTTTATTTATTTTTTTCAAGATGGATCAAACTAAGGTACCTTCTATGTTTCTTCACCTTTTTTATTCTAAGTGTGCTTCTATAATGATTTTTTTATACATTCATTATTGCAGTTGGCATGGTATACCCTTTTTCTTTGAACTCATCCTCTCTCTCTCTTGCTTTTGCTTCCAAGTGGTTTTACCCGCTATACCATAAAGATGTATTCCTGACGCTTAACATTTCACCATGCATGTTCTTTCCTCTTTTTGAACGCAACCTTCAGCTTGCTATGGATAGATGTGCATGTCAAGTCTCGATTTCCATGTTGCTTTGTTATGTATCTTGTTAGAACTCTGCCCGTAATGGCATCAGATCTCATTAGTCCACTAATCACAATACTACATAGCAAGGCATCACCATATTTTCAATTCTCATTTTTGCTAGTGGTTTATCACCATGCCTTGGTTGCCACGGTAGGATAATACTTGGTCTTGATTGCCTAATTCTAATGCGACTATGCAAGGGCTATGACGTGACTCTATAGCCATGCTATAATTGTTGTGCTTCTAATATTTGTATAAGTAAAATTCTTCAAAAATAAATGAAATACCATTTTTCATTTTTTTCTTGTATTATATTTACTTGTGTTTTGCATATATTTTTTATTTTTTTATCTTCTTCCAAATTCATATATAATGCTACTAATTATCTCTTGTTAATCGAATTTAACAAACTTATTAGACTAATTTGAATGATTAATATTATCTTATGAAATCAATATTGTATATTATTTTTTATTAACATGGTAATTTCAGGTCCTATGTCAAAATTAAGCTTTATTTGTATCCATTTAATTCTTTAGTAATTGTATTTAATTCATGCTAATAAATATATACATAATATTGTTTCAATTACCTTCCTAATTAAAAGATATATAATAATACAATAATTATTTAATTAGTTTGTATCCATTTAGCTCTTTGTTCATTGTATTTGACATATACTTTTTATTTAGATATATATTCCATCCAAATTCATACACAAAACAACTATTAATTTCTTTATTTATGATGACATAAGCTATTTATTTATTTATTTGATATAAGCTCTTGAGTTAATTGCTAATTTATATTTTTTTTAATTTGTAATTTATCTATTTACTATTTGTATTCAATATGTACGCTAATTTTTATTTTATTTCAAATTTAACTATTTAGTAGTCATATTTGATGTGGATACAGGTGCTAATTTACTAATTGTTTATTCTAAAATTAGCTATTATGAATTATTTTCAATAAGAATCTTTTATTAGGATAACATAGATCGATAGGTCATTGTAATGGTGTATATTTTTTTCCTTTTTGATTCATAAATCTAAGGTTATCTATGTTTGCTACAAACCGTGGCTGGCAAAATTTCTTTGTCAACAGATTTGGTGGGATACTATTTGCCCTAAAAAAACCTTTATGCCATGAATTAAGCGTAGTTTAATTGCTTATGTTTATGTTTCTTGTGATGGAACTTGTCACCGGGTTTGAGTTCCTAACTCGGCGCGGGTGTTGCACAGCGAGGCGTCTGTGGTGACTTGGTCAATTTCGATCAAGATTAGAACAGCAGGCCAAATCTTTCAGAGGTGCTTATATGGGTAGGGTTTATGTGTGTGTATTTATAGGGGTGAGTGTGCATACATGTGTGAGCATCTGTGTTTGTACTGGTGTTTCAAAAAAAATCTTCATAACCCGACTCTAATGAATTGGTCATCCTGTCTTTTTTTTCCTGTATGCATCTGCCTGGAGATTATCCCATCTATTTAGTGGCAATATGGGATTATCCAATAAAGGGTCTAGAGATTGGATACATCAGCATGCATGGGCGTGTGTATAAAACACGTCGATTTCATCAATTTCTTTCTTTGCAGCACTATGTGGCTAAGGGTAGCATCTTCTGATGCCATCTATTTGTTCATATGGCGGAGCATCTAACCTACTGAATCACACAGTTCCAAAATAATGCAACTCATTCGTGCACACAACTTCTATGGCCTCCGTAATCTGGTTCACAATCGATCTGCACGCATCATCATCGATCGTTTCTGTATTTCAGGCAGTCATATGCGCACGGCGTGGCTAGTATATATGCAGCACTTCAACTGGTCATCAGCCGCACACATGCAATTTATTGTACCTCTGAATGGACGCAGCATGTGGACACAACTTCAGCCTTCAACCATATCATTGCTCAATTTTCACAATTGGTGTGCTGCCTGCGTGCTGCCAGCCGGAGTCTCACACACATCACGGCTCGAATAGCTGTAAATTCATACAAGAAAACCGGTGTATCCTGTGTTTCTCTAAGATGCTCCCGCAAAAAAGTTGTGTATGAGTCATGAAAAGTCGCCAACTTCTAGCAATGTTTTGGCTCCGTATTCGACGTGGACACTTGTTGCTAATTTATTTTTTTATTCCAAAATTAGCTAACAGTATATATTCTTTTCTTTTTTTGATTAACGTGGGCATCTTCATTTAGAGTTATAACCGTATTCGATGTGGACACTTGTTGCCAATTTACTTTTTTATTCCAAAATTAGCTAACGGTGCATATTCTTTTCTTTTTTGATTAACGTGGGCATCTTCATTTAGAGTTATAACCGTATTCGACGTGGATACTTGTTGCTAATTTACTTTGTTTATTTCAAAATTAACTATCATTAATCATTTTTATGAGAACTTTTAGGTTAAGATAGACCGTTAGATATACATAAAATCCAATGGTGTATATTTTTTGGATTAATTAATGTGGGAATTTCTAAAACCGTTAGATATACATAAAATCCAACGGTGTATATTCTTTTCTTTTTTGGATTAACATGGGAATTAGACCGTTAGATATATATAAAATCCAACTGTGTATATTTTTTCTTTTTTGGATTAACGTGAGAATTTCTAGGACCCTTAGATATACATAAAATCTAACGGTGTATATTCTTTTCTTTGTCGGATTAACGTGGGAATTTCTAGACCCTCTCGGCGAACGTGGTGACTTCTTTTAACTCTGTTGTATTAAGATAATAGATAGATAAATACCAATGCATAGCAAAGTTGATAATAACGAACATAGTCCATAGAAAATAGCAGTGTACTCAAGTATTGCTACTTGCTAGTGGATTTACTCAATGGACAACCATCAGCTCATCGCCGCACTTCCACTAGCACAAGCACGGCTCAAATTCGTTGCTATCCTCAGTTTGTGCTACAAGATCAGGAAGGAGATCGACAGAATCGAACAACAGAGAGTCAAGAACCGAAGAACAAGAGAAGGTCGAGCCCACCGAACAAGAGAAACTCAACGTTGGTTGCTTATTCATATGCAACCTCTTCTGATGTTACAGATTCATTTCACTTATTTATAGAGGGCAGTGAACGTGGAATTTGAATAATGTCTTCCAAGAGGAGTGGAGTTGGAATCTATAAATTAAATATGATATAATATTTCTTTTTCATGTCTTCTTTCAGACAATGCTGGTAGGATAACTGTAAGATTCTCTGATTTGTTGGATGGAATAATTTATTAGACAACTCGAATGGGTATCATACCAAGTGGAAAGATGCCTTGAACCTTTAGAGAGCACATGTGCTTGTGTTGCATGTGAGCATCTGATCTTATCTTTTGTACCATGTCGATGGTCCTTTAGATCTTTACATATATCGCTTACTTAATTCATGTTTTCTAAGTATTACTTTTTTCTAAACATTTACCCACAAGTTTTTTAAAGGGATTTTTTTATTTTTATGTAGGAAATGTTTATATTGGTCAAGTGTAAAAATGTGCTGCACAAATTCTTGTATATGTCATATGTATCTGGTGTGCATGCGGCTGACTCTATTATTTTTATCCAGAAAAATACGGATCCTCTCCTTTCCTTTGCAGAGGCCTTTTACTAGGTCTTGAGCAAGAAGGAGAGCCCAGTATTATGCTTCTCTTGTTGTGCATGTTAGGTCCCAGCAAGAGCGTCGATATTGTATTATATTACTGCATAGAATAAACTGCAGCCGCTTAGCTAGCTAGTCGTCAGATATGATGTGATATAAGCATATGAACATTAGATAGTAGAACTAAGTAAGAAATGACTCGAAGCTCCTATCATTAGTACGAATCCACTTTTTTGGTCTTTTTTTATGACCACACTCTCCCACCAGCATGTAATAAAGTCTTAAGCATGCAAAACCACGAGAGAAATATTAAATAAAGTTTGGAATCACTAAATTATCTCGGAGAAGTTACGTGAAAATTTGGTGAGCATATGTTCTTCCCCATCCATAAAGCATGATTGTGAATAGTCCTCTTTTTCGGCCCTATAAAGCCATGACCCGCAGCACTGCCGTTTCTACACGATTCGCAATCGATCGAGAGCTAACCAATTTTTTCATATCGTCTACCTTAAGCAAAGGAGAGGTGTGGGAGCACGTACTAATTTTCAAATTTCTTCTTGTTTGTCTTATGGCTTCTTGTATTTAATTTGATGAACTTTCTTTTTCATCTGTTTATTGGATATATGTAATAACAGCCCCCTGCCTTCCCAGGAAAGCAAAGATGGCACAGACCAACGTGAAGACCAACGTCAAGGCGGAGGATCTCAAGACTAGAATCAGGAAAGATGGTGATCCTGACAAGAAAAAGTTGGTGTGTGTTTCTAATTCTGTCAGCTCTGATAGCAAATATGCATGATGAAGCTCTGGTTCCGTTCTGTGCCTCTCTCATATATACATGCATGACTTTTCTCTCTCGCTCAATCGATCGTCCCATGCAGCTGGTGTTGGAGTTCATGTCGCAGTCGTCAGAGCCGTGCAGGTACATGAAGAAGGTGTTAAATGGAACATCCGGAAACGGGCTGGCATCCGAGTTGCAAACGGAGGCTGAATTTTATGAGCTCGACATCGCCAACTTCAAGGTATATAGCATATGAGTTATTTGAACGGAGCTCCGAATGAAGGAGTCCGTCCATTGAATCGATCCATCGATCGGTCCGGGCTGATGACTTTTTGGACATGACGATGCAGCAATTTGCTCAGCGTATGGAAGTGGAGGCCCTGCCGACGTTTCTGATACTCAAGAGGAAAAAAGATCAGGACACATATATGGAAGTGGAGGCCCGCGTCGTTGGCGTTGACAAGACAGAGCTTAAGAATAGCATCATCAAGCAATACCAAACGAACCCAGGGAACAACGGCCTGCCAGTGAAAACCGACGATATAGATGATGAGCCCCCCAGCCTTTTCACTAGTCCCTTTGCCTTCTTCATGACCAAGTTGAAATCATTCTTTTAAATTTTACTAACAAAGTGTACGTGTGTTGCTACGCGTTATAAAGTATGTACTCCCTCTATATACAAGATGAAGCGGCAAAACATTTATACAAAACACCTATCCCGAGCATAAGCACCTATACCGTAAAATTGATTTTTGACAGAATCAAAAAAACATATATGGGGCTAATTCGATGAGGAGACGCATATGGTGAACTACTTTGTAATCCGATCAGGAGACATATATGACGGAAGAAAAAAGAAGAAGCAATCCTCTCTTTAGAAATAGCTAAGATATTAGTATAAAATCTAGCAACTTGCCCATGCATTGCTATAGATGAAGACTACCTGCTTTTCTAAATGAGTTAAAATACAAAACTTGTTTTTCTTAATCTGGTCTTTTGTTTTTGAATCGGATTTGCCTAATCTGATCAAAATACAAGATGAAGCATAGCTAATCCGATCGGAAGATGTATATGATTGATCTTTCCTAATCCAATCAGGGGACAAGATGAAGCACGACTAATCCGATTGGAAGACGTATACGAAAGACCGCTGAATCATTCCTCGCTTTATAAATAGGTAAAGAATAAAGCTAAGTGTACGTGGTTTCCGACTCTCCGTGAGGATAGGCATGTCTGTTGCCGTCCGATATCTAGCACACCTCAAGATTCGTGCTCTCCAAACTGTTCATTCCACCTATAAGAAAATCTACATGATCAAGCATTATATTCTTACTAAACTCTCCCTAATCATTTTTAGCAAGTTACAAATTCTAGTGGTTCCAGGACAAGACAACCATCACTGTCAATTATTGTTTGCACACCAGTGCTTCGTGCCGTACTGGACCGGAATGAATGAGGATCTATCTCATTGCTTACTCTAATTTACCACATAATTTGTATTAATATTATGTCTATCTAATATGTAGATGTGAGAGAAATTTTAAAAACAAAGAAGGAGATTTCTTTGCAGCTAGAGATCGTGCGGCACAGACGAGAAAGGAGGAAAGTGGAAACGAAAAGGAGAGAGAGGCAAATCTCCTTTAGGCCTTGTTCGGTTGAAGAGAAATTGAAGGGGATTGAGAGGGATTAAATCTCCAACAAGTCAAAATCCCCCTCAATCCCCTTCAAATCCACGAGGATTTGGATTAAACGAACAAGGCCTTAGGACATGTTCGTTTCTTTCAAATCCCCATGGATTTGAAGGGGATTGAGAGGGATCGAGGGGGATTTTGACTTGTTAGGGATTTAGTCCCTTCCAATCCCCTCAATTCCTCTCCAACCGAACAAGGTCTTAGAAAAGGGAGAGGATGGGAGATAAAAAGGATTGAGAAAAATAAAGTAAAAGGAAAATAGAAAGGAGATCTGTTGAAGAGGATTTTTTCATCTCAATCCCTTTAACCAAAAAATAAAAGAGAAATGAGATTCGTTTTCTCGTTCGTTCTGTTGAAGATGCTCCAAAGCATGGAATAGCCATCATTTGCTTACACGTGAGGGCGTAGAATATTACCACGGGCACGCAAAGCGCAGCTAGCATGCATGCTAAAGTAACAAAGACACACAAGGGGTGTTTAGTTCACACACTCTCTCTCCTCCATTTTGCATAATACGAGTTTCCCAATGCATTTTTTCCTCTCTGTGGCACGCGACCCAATACATAAAAATACTATGCATAACAACATCTAAACACCCCCATAAGCCTTCCTTCCTGGAGCGTATTAGTGAAGAAACCATCGTCCATAAGATATAGAGGCCGGAGAACCAGCAGGCAAGGATCGAGAGTGCCTGCAGTACCTTGTCAACCTGCTGGCAACAAAGGCTAGCTCGATCAGCTTCATACATATACATACATATACACACACACACACACACACACACATATATATATATATATATATATATAT
>CM014272.1:83089502-83113762 GCA_004135705.1 Alloteropsis semialata | reverse complement strand
CTCGGATCAAACAGAGTTAGAATCGCTCGTCCATCGCAGAACGGCTTCAGAGACGTTAGAGTGGAACGTTGGCAGAAGATAGGGCCGATCGGGCTTAGGATCAAGTCGGCCGACCTGGTCGGTCGGCCGACCTGGCCTTGAGCCCGGTCGCCCTTTTCTTCTTTGTGCACTACGTGACAGGTCCACTAAACCCCAGAATGTGTGCATTCATGTGCTAGGGGTTAAGGATTTAACATGAGGTGTAATTATAAATGGGAATCATCCATGACCAAATTGATCACGTCAAATTCCTCATCTACTTTATCCGGCTCAAAGAAAACTTTTAAACGTTGACCATTTACCTTGAAGAGGTTACCTTTATCATCTTGGAATGTGATTGCCCCATGCGATGAAGTCTCCACCACAACAAATGGTCCTTCCCATTTGCTTCGATGTTTTCCATGTCCAAAGAGCTTAACCCTGAAATTAAAGAGTAATACCTTATCCCCGGGGTGGAACTCCTTCACCTTGATCCTCTTGTCGTGCCATCTCTTGGTTCTGTCCTTGTAGATTCTGGCACTGTGATATGCTTTGTCTCTCCACTCTTCCAATTCTGATAGTTGCATCCTTCTCATCTGCTGGGCTGCTGGCAAATCCATGTTCCATTTTCTTATGGCCCAGTGCGCCCGATGCTCTGGCTCAACTGGTAAATGGCAAGTCTCTTGCCGTAAACCAGCTGGTATGGGGACATCCCGATCGGCGTTTTGTACGCCGTTCGGTAGGCCCATAGAGCATCTGGTAACTTGCTCTTCCATCCTTTGCCCATTTCTGTCACGGTCTTCTGCAGAATGTTCTTGATCTGTTCGTTCGATGTTTCTGCTTGACCGCTTGTCTGGGGGTGGTACGGTGTAGCTATGTTATGCTTTGCCCCCAGTTCTGCCAGAAATTTCCGGAAGGTCTTGTCGATGAAGTGCGACCCTCCATCACTGATCACCATCCTGGGAGTTCCAAAACGTGGAAAGATGATCTCATGGAACATCTTTCGCGCGTGTTTGGAGTCAGCGGCTCGACATGGCATCGCTTCGACCCACTTCGAGACATAGTCCACTGCCACCAGGATGTACTCACTGTCATAGGATTTGACAAAGGGTCCCATGAAATCAATGCCCCACACATCAAACAGCTCAACTTGTAAGTTGTTTGTGAGTGGCATAGCATCTCTTGCGGTGATCCCTCCGTGTTTCTGGCACTGCTGGCATCGTCGAATGAGCTCTTTTGTATCCTCATACATTGTGGGCCAGTAGAATCCACTCTGCCAGATCTTTGACCTTGTCCTGAACGCCCCGTAGTGACCTCCATATGGGGCTGCATGGCACTGCTCAAGGATCTTCTTGCTTCATTTGTTGGTACACATCGCCTGAGCATGCCATCAGAACATACCCTGTACAGGTATGGTTCGTCCCACAGATGGAGTCTACTCTCGTAGATCAGCCTTCTCTTGTTCTCCCCTGGCGGTACATATCCTGCAACCATAAAGTTCACAATATTTGCATACCAGGGGTCGGAGGCGGTCACCTTGAGTAGGGTGTCGTCACGTAGAAAATCATTTATCGGTAGATCCTGCATGTCAGTAAACTGCATACGCGACAAATGATCTGCTACTGAATTCTCTACTCCCTTTTTATCTTTAATTTCTAAATCAAATTCTTGGAGTAAGAGAATCCAGCGGATAAGGCGTGGTTTAGCATCTTTCTTGGTAAGCAAATATTTCAAGGCAGCGTGATCGGTGTAGACAATCACCTTAGCTCCTACCAAGTAAGATCTAAACTTGTCTATAGCAAAAACTACTGCCAAGAGCTCTTTTTCAGTGGTAGCATAATTAAGTTGAGCTCCTGTCAAAGTTTTACTAGCATATGAGATAACATGATGATTCTTATTTTTGGTCTGTCCAAGGACAGCACCAACAGCATAATCACTGGCATCTCACATAATCTCAAAGGGTAGCGTCCAGTCAGGGGGTTGAATGACTGGTGCTGAGATGAGAGCGTTCTTTAAAATGGTGAAAGCATGTAAACACTCATCATCGAAATCAAAGGGCACATCCTTGGCTAAGAGGCTAGTAAGGGGCCTGGCTATCTGAGAAAAATCTCTGATAAAGCGCCGGTAAAACCCCGCATGACCTAAGAAGCTGCGGATCCCTTTAACATTGGTGGGAGGTGGAAGCTTTTCTATGACTTCTATTTTTGCTCTATCCACCTCTATTCCNATCAGCATTAATTGGCCTTACCGAGCACTGTCCGGTATGGCTAAAGGATGTGACTCCCACTGTTTAGCCCGTCCGCCGGCGCCGCGCGAGGAGAAGCACGACCCCAACAAGCCCGAACAGCGTCCACAGTGTCCCGCAGGCGGCGGGGCTTCTTCAGCAAGTTTCCTATTCTTCACCTTTTTTAACACGTCTTGTACAGCGTCACCTCCCCTGAGTATAAATAGAAAAATCAAGCCTCAGGAGAGGGGACGAAAACACAACCCACGAAACACACACGCTCTCTCACGCTCAGACACACCCAGAGACTTGGGAGCCCCTCCCTCTCTCGACCGCTTGTAACTCCCTACTACGAGCAACGCGAGTAACACGAGCAGATCGACACCGGATGTAGGGCATTTGTGCCTGAACCAGTATAACCCCTTGTGTCCTCTCGCGAACCATCCGGAGCCCAGACGCGCAATCCACTAAATTTATTTGTTGGTTATTTCTTACACCGACAACAAGGCAATCACTCGACTTCTACCGATCCTAATTAAGCATGGCAGTCTAACGACCTACACATACTAGTATTAGGACATAGGTATCTAGGGATCATGCAACTAGGGTTTCATTCAACTCCTCAAAACTTAAATGCACGAATTCAGGCACAAAGTAAAGAGAGTTAGTTGTAACAGTGGGTTATGCTCCGGTGCTTGCCTTCCTGATCACCGCTGGCCTTGGGCCCTTCCGAACTTTGGTTCGGGTCTTGTGCAACAGCAACGTTCAACTCGGCAGCAGCTGGATCGTCCGTGGGCTCGACCTCAATCTCGTATATCCCGTCAGCAAGAGTTTGCTCTACATAAAATGCGGATGCATGAGATGCAGTAATGCACGACCAATCAGTTACAGAATAACTGCAACCACTCACTAATACATCACTGGGCAATCATTTACGGAATATAAACAATTAAGAAGCTCACAAATAAAGCGGGGTGGGTTGCTTTTAGTTGCTAATTAAACTTATTTCAATTCTGAAATAATATATAAAGAACTCTTATTAACTCCTTTTAAATGTGTTATACTCACTTAACTTACTACATAGGTTAAACAAAACATCTATAAATAACCACTAGTAATACAATGGAGTTTCAATTGCTAAATCTAACATTCAACATTCCTGGTTGCTGTACATGTTTGCAAAATTATTTTTACCACAAGAAAACTATTTATTGAATAAGCATTTCCTAACTAGTTCTTACTAAACAAAGCCTAGAAAATATATTTTCATAAACACAAGTTAAGGTAAACATGTTTATGTGTTCTTGACAGTAAAAACTATTTTTAAAGAATTTTTCAGCATTTTACCTATTTATTTGCTATTTTTCTCAATAGCTTACATTTATCACCAATCAGAAAATCATAATAAAATCTACAAAAATGTTATGCAGCTAAAATTTTTACTGCAGCTACCATTCTAATAGAGGCATTTTATGTGAATTTTTCAGATTTTTCTAAGTTGCATAGAATATTTGGTGATTTATCCATTCTCAACTAGCTATAAACAACTTAAATCCAAATCTACCAAAATCATGTATTAACAACAGATACTCAATTCAACTCCACTAGTCACAACAGATTCAACAAAAGTGGTTTTGCATTTTTAACACATTCCTACGATTTATAAAGCAATAAACATCCTCTCAAGCACATCTTCATACATTCAAAAATACATTGAGATTCACACAGATTATACATGCATATGATATACCACTGGAAAGATAATTTCTCAAGGATTCCAAAAAGTCCAAGTTTGTGATTTTTCGATTTTTCTGTGATTTTTGGTGATTTATTGAACGTTCAGCCGATTTAAAAGGAAAAGAGAACATGAATAGTAAAAACGAGATTTACATCGGGGTCCCTGGAAAACCGAAAATAATTGCTGACAAGTCCTTTCTTCGCGAATAGGTCCTTGGATTCTTGCAGAAAACCCCCTGCAGATTTCCACCTTTAAACATAAATCCAAAACATCTATACATAACCCCCTAGGCTTCTTATTCCTTACCCCCAAGTCCTCTTCTTCTACCTCACGACCAGACCACCGAAGGGGCTCGTCGGGCTTCCTGGCCGCCGGTGGTGGCCGGCGCTGGCGCCCTCCCTGGCCTGGGCGCACGGGCGGGAGGCTGCGGCGCCCTCCCCAGACCGCGCCAGGCCTGAGCAGGCGGCCGGCCGCGGCCCACGGCTCCTGGCCACGTGCGCCTGTGGTGGCCGGTGGAGGCGGCGGCGGCCCGGCGTCCTGGTGGTCGGAAGGGAAGGGGAAAAAGGTTGGGAAGAATCCTAGGAACGCAAGGAACGTGTCTTGAGCCTTGGATTGGAAGGAGAACGAACGTGGAGCTACGATTTGAAAAGTTTGGAGCTCGGCCGGCGTTGGCGAGTGGGAGGGTCCGAGGGCGGAGAGGGCGAGGTGATAAGGCTCAGGGATGAGGGAATCGAGGAATGACGGAGTAGGGGAGGTGTATTTGGCCGTCGACGTACTGGAGCTCGTAATGGTGCCGATGAGGTGGCCGTCCGGCCGTTCAGACGTCCTCGTGGCTGTCCAGCAGGGGGGGTGGACCACTGGCAAGGACCAAGTGGACGGAACAACGACGGACGCGTGGCCAATCCATCGAACGAGCGACGCGTGGCGTCGGAGACGCCGAGGTGCTCCCTGGCCGGAGCAAACCGGTGTGACCGGTTATACAAACCGGTCAGACCGGTTTCGGTCGCCACACTGTGCGATGAGTCCGTCTTGTCTTCGATTTTCCTCCTAATTTTGTGTATAAACTTCCCGATCACCAAATACAAAAGTTGTAGACTGTAGTTCAAGCTACAACTCTTAGAAAGGAAGTTCCATCATTTGACCAATGATTTGAAAGTTGCGAGGCTTTGAAGTTCGGCGAAAACTCGAATTTTCAGAATACACGAATTTCGCTAAGTCCTGAATTTCAGCTTTCGGACCCAACTTCAACCGACCTCAACTCCGCTTTTCGTATACAAACTTTTGATTTGGCCAATACGAAAGTTGGAGATGGTACATTGGGCTGCAACTTCTACAAAGAGTGTCACTACTTTTGGGCCACGGTTTGAAAGTTACGGGGCGACGAATATGGGTAAAAAGCAATACCCGCGACACATGAAATGATGATCGAACGAGTTCAAAATCGAATTTTGAATCTTTGTTTGAACTTTTCATCCTCAAGCGAGTTCATAAGCATATAGTTGACAATATTTACGACATCTTGGTATAAGTTTCGTATTTCGACTACTTTTAGAACTTCAGTTGACTAAGTCAACATATACACATGATTATGCACAAACACACAATTATGCAATGATGCATTTCATAATGAGTTTAATTAATTTAATTAAGGGTCTTTAATTACATTAGTGACACCGAGGTGTCACAATTCCCATCCTAAACACGGAATGGTCAAACGAATCTGAGTCTTCTTCCGAAGTCATTCGGATTAACTCACCTTCGCAGACTATTCGCGGTTTCATAAGCAAGGTGGCCGTAGACATTCTGTACAACCGACTGTTAGGGCAAACATCATGTCCAGTTCTTTCGCTTACATCCTTGGACGCCGTAAAATGATGACCCCAACGTCAAAATTTCTTAGAACACCCTCAGGTCAAATTCTCGAGAGTCTCGGCATAGTACGAGATTTTCTCCTCATTCACCATGGGATTGAAATGGCTCTGGACTTTTACGTCTTTGAGACATTAGATTTCGACCTCCTGGTAGGACACCCTGTCGAGGGCCTCTTTCAAGATGTAACCTCGGAAGGAAACCTCCTAGCCAAAATAGGAAGAAATCTTCTCACCATACCTTTAGCCAGGGTCAAGAATTCCATAGTTGAACCTTTGGTAGGACCTAACCCAGCTGAGGAAGTGAAATCCCTGCAACCTAGCGACCCATTTGAGTCATTTCTCGAAGAACATGTTCACGACTTTATAGAAGAAGAGGATGACGCTTCTGAGCCGCTTGAAACTGAGGAGCCACCTAAGACACACGTAGAGCTAAAACCCTTGCCCGCTGGCCTTCGCTATGTCTTTCTAAATGAAGACAGGGATACCCCTGTTATCATTAGTGACAAGCTATCGCAGGACGAGAGTAATAGACTCGTAAAGGTGCTCGAGAAACACCGCTCGGCGTTCGGGTACTCCCTCAAGGATTTGAAGGGAGTAAGCCCTGCACTCTGTACCCATCGTATTCCCATAGATCCAACTTCTACACCTTCTAGGGAGCCTCAGCGTAGGCTAAACAATGCGATGAGGGAAGTCGTGAAGAAGGAAGTTTTAAAACTTCTGCACGCCGGGATCATTTATCCCGTCCCTCATAGTGAATGGGTCAGCCCTATCCAAGTAGTGCCCAAGAAGGGAGGTATGACCGTCGTAAGTAACGAGAAAAATGAGCTGATTCCTCAGCGTACCGTTACTGGGTGGCGGATGTGCATTGATTATCGCCGACTCAACAAGGCGACAAAGAAGGATCACTTTCCGCTCCCTTTCATCGATGAGATGTTGGAGAGACTCGCAAACCACTCCTTTTGTTTCCTTGATGGGTATTCCGGCTACCATCAGATTCCCATCCACCCCGATGATCAAGATAAGACCACCTTCACCTGCCCCTATGGGACGTATGCATACCGCAGAATGTCGTTCGGGTTATGCAATGCACCAGCATCGTTCCAAAGGTGTATGATGTCTATCTTCTCAGACATGATAGAAGAGATTATGGAAGTTTTCATGGATGATTTTTCAGTCTACGGAAAGACTTTCGACCATTGTCTGCAGAACCTAGATAGGGTGCTACAAAGATGCCGACACAAGGACCTGGTGCTAAATTGGGAAAGTGCCATTTCATAGTCCGAGAGGGTATAGTGCTAGGACACTTGGTGTCCGAAAGAGGAATAGAGGTGGATAGAGCAAAAATAGAAGTCATAGAAAAGCTTCCACCTCCCACCAATGTTAAAGGGATCCGTAGCTTCTTAGGTCATGCGGGGTTTTACCGGCGCTTTATCAGAGATTTTTCTATGATAGCCTGGCCCCTCACTAGCCTTTTAGCCAAGACGTGCCCTTTGACTTCGATGATGAGTGTTTACACGCCTTCACCATTTTAAAGAACGCTCTCATCTCAGCACCAGTCATTCAACCCCCTGACTGGACGCTACCCTTTGAGATAATGTGTGATGCCAGTGATTATGCTGTTGGTGCTGTCCTTGGACAGACAAAAATAAGAATCATCATGCTATCTCATATGCTAGTAAAACTTTGACAGGAGCTCAACTTAACTATGCTACCACTGAAAAAGAGCTCTTGGCAGTAGTTTTTGCTATAGACAAGTTTAGATCTTACTTGGTAGGAGCCAAGGTGATTGTCTACACCGATCACGCTGCTTTGAAATATTTGCTTACCAAGAAAGATGCTAAACCTCGCCTTATCCGCTGGATTCTCTTACTCCAAGAATTTGATTTAGAAATTAAAGATAAAAAGAGAGTGGAGAATTCAGTAGCCGATCATTTGTCGCGTATGCAGTTTACTGACATGCAGGATCTACCGATAAATGATTTTCTACGTGACGACACCCTACTCAAGGTGACCGCCTCCGACCCCTGGTATGCAAATATTGTGAACTTTATGGTTGCAGGATATGTACCGCCAGGGGAGAATAAGAGAAGGCTTATCTATGAAAGTAGAATCCATCTGTGGGATGAACCATACCTGTACAGGGTGTGTTCAGATGGCATGCTCAGGCGATGTGTACCAAGAACCGAAGCAAGAAAGATCGTCGAGCAGTGCCATGCAGCCCCATATGGAGGTCACTACGGGGCGTTCAGGACAAGGTCGAAGATCTGGCAGAGTGGATTCTATTGGCCCACAATGTATGAGGATACAAAGGAATTCATTCGACGATGCCAGCAGTGCCAGAAACACGGAGGGATCACTGCAAGAGATGCTATGCCACTCACAAACAACTTACAAGTTGAGTTGTTTGATGTGTGGGGCATTGATTTCATGGGACCCTTCATCAAATCCTATGACAGCGAGTACATCCTGGTGGTAGTGGACTACGTCTCGAAGTGGGTTGAAGCAATGCCCTGTCGAGCCGCTAACTCCAAACACACGCGAAAGATGTTCCATGAGATCATCTTTCCACGTTTTGGAACTCCCAGGATGGTGATCAGTGATGGAGGGTCGCACTTCATCGACCAAACCTTCCGGAAATTTCTGGCAGAACTGGGGGCAAAGCATAACATAGCTACACCGTACCACCCCCAGACAAGCGGTCAAGCAGAAACATCGAACAAACAGATCAAGAACATTCTGCAGAAGACCATGACAGAAATGGGCAAAGGATGGAAGAGCAAGTTACCAGATGCTCCATGGGCCTACCGAATGGCGTACAAAACGCCGATCGGGATGTCCCCATACCAGCTGGTTTACGGCAAGACTTGCCATTTACCAGTTGAGCTAGAGCATCGGGCGCACTGGGCCATAAGAAAGTGGAACATGGATTTGCCAGCAGCCCAGCAGATGAGAAGGATGCAACTTTCAGAATTGGAAGAGTGGAGAGACAAAGCATACCACAGTGCCAGAATCTACAAGGACAGAACCAAGAGATGGCACGACAAGAGGATCAAGGTAAAGGAGTTCCACCCTGGGGATAAGGTATTACTCTTTAATTCCAGGGTGAAGCTCTTTGGACATGGAAAACTTCGAAGCAAATGGGAAGGACCATTCGTTGTGGTGGAGACTTCATCGCATGGGGCAATCACACTCCAAGATGATGAAGGTAACCTTTTCAAGGTAAATGGTCAACGTTTAAAAGTTTTCTTTGAGCCTGATAAAGTAGATGAGGAATTTGACGTGATCAATTTGGTCATGGATGATTCCCATTTATAATTACACCTCATGTTAAATCCTTAACCCCTAGCACATGAATGCACACATTCTGGGGTTTTGTGGACCTGTCACGTAGTGCACAAAGAAGAAAAGGGCGACCGGGCTCAAGGCCAGGTCGGCCGACCTGACCAGGTCGGCCGACTTGATCCTAAGCCCGATCAGCCCTATCTTCTGCCAACGTTCCACTCTAACGTCTCTGAAGCCGTTTTGCGGTGGACGAGCGATTCCAACTCTGTTTGATCCGAGAAGAGGGTTAGCTCATCTTTAAAATTTCACCCATCCTCTTCTTCCCTCTCATCTGAGTTCTTCCTCGCCCCCATTCTGAAATCACCAAGCCACACCTCCCAATTCTCCATCAATGGCCGGGAAAAGCCACCCCAAATCCCGATCAACCTTTGATCTGGATGGAGAGCCCACTCCGGCCAACCAATTGGAGCCAACCAAACTGGAGCAAGCCATGGCCGTAGTTGTCACCCCTCTGGCCAGCATCCCGCCAGAGGAGGACACGAGAGGCCGCACCAGGGGGTCGGCCGATGTGCTTGGTCGGCCGACCGGCCCTGGTGGCCCCTCACGTCCTCGCTCGGCGGCGCGATCTCAGTCCCCGAGAAGAATCCAGAGACGTGATGCACGGGCATCAAGCCCGTACAGAAGGCCGACGACGGGGCAATTGACCCCAAAGATGACGCCGGCGGCCGCTCCAATCAAGGGGGATGGACTCCCCAAGCTTCAACCAGGGGAGAAGCTGAAGGAGGTGGTCAGAAATAAATGGGACGACGTCGTGGCGTATCATTATACGTCCGATGTGTCCATTTACTCTCCTGCCAGCACCCCAGAGCCACGTTTCTGGGTCTTCGGGGAAAGAAAACCTGGTGGTGGCTATGGTAAGGGGCTGTTCCCTCCCCTCACACCTGAGGAGAGGAAGGAGTTGGAGGAGTCGGTGGAATCTTCACCCGCCGGCAAGATCAAGAGGCATATCAAGCCTCCTCCAATTCGCAGGCCTGGGGGCCAATTTGAGAGTGATGATGAAGAGAAGGTCCCCAAGGCTCCCTCCAATGCTGAGTTACTAGAGTTGATTAATCAACTCGGTCGTGACCATGCAAAATTGGAGAAGAAGTTCGCTGAAGAGCGACTTGAGCGCATAAGTCTTCAAGACGACTTTGATATGCTTCGTAAATCAACAGCCGTGAAACTTAAGTGCTATGCCAAGGCTGCTGGGGATGAAAATCTCTATAATGCACCCTAGATACCCTAGGCCTTGGATTAGGATAGGCACATTAGTTTCCCTTCCATTCATTTATTTCATTTATTTCTTTTGATTATCTTGTAATGTGCCTCTGAGTTGCTGAATAAAATAAATTGTTTAGTGTATTAGGATTGTGTTTTGTGTTTCCACTTGTTTTGAATAAAAGGTACAAGTGTGGGGGAGACCTGCAACGGGAAAACAGAGTGATCCAATGCGAAACAGAGCCTATCAGAATGCTACAGAGCAGCACGAGAGAGATCAGAACCAGGGGAATCACCCCCAGGTCGCCCGACCCCACCAGGTCGGCCGACCTGGTCTGGGTCCCACCTGGCCTCTGCTTCTTCCTGCACGCTGGTTTGGTCATCCTAAACTCTGTTTCAGCTGAATTGTTGCAGAACCTGATCCTGGAATTTAAAAACTTAGTAAAATCAACCCTGTTGCACCTTTCCATCATATGGAAATTCATATTAACATACATATATTTTATTCCCTGTACCTTTTGGCTTGTGGAAATCCTCATATCTATAGGAACTCATGTCATCTAGGTTATTGCATTTTGAGATATGGCTTTAATATGAAAGATACCTTTGCTACTTGAGTACTTGGAATTTATGAAAAGTTTTAAAACTTTGTACCTTGCTATGCTCCTCATGAGTTTGAGAGACAAACACCTACAAATATGATCAAACTTTACCTTTGAGCTTTGAGTTGTTTCAAGTCTTGTGACCCTTATTAGAGATATTTCATGTTTTTAAAGTCAAGATCACGTACACTCCACCATAAAAGCTAAATCCTTACACTGAGGATGAAGCAAAACATGCCTTTGTCTCATGGTCATAAAATAAATACTCCTGAAAAAACGACCCTTCTTCCCAGAATTAAAATAGAAAGAAGATATGGGCTAAATGCATAGAAAAATAAAGAGAAGAAAAAGACTCATGCTAAAAGAGCATTGAGTGAAAAAAAAGTGCAATGCAATAGCCCATATCCAAAAGAAAGAGAAAGGGAAGAAAGGTCAAGACAAAGGAGTATCATTAAATGTCTACCTCATATCACACACTTGCACATCTTGACTTGATTACATGACTTGTCTCTGTTTTGGATCCAATCCTTGGAATGGCAACATAAGTGAGAAAAGGTATGTATCTTGAGAGCTCCACACAAAAAGTTCTATTTTAGAGAGAGTGAGTGTTGTCTAACCACCATGATCATCCAGAGAGAAACTCTTTGAGGAGCAAGGCATAGGTTTTCTTTGCAAAAATTCAAAACCCCAAGTACTTAAGAGTGAACTGTATCATGTCATATAAAATGATGTTCCTTCCTGCAATAACTCAAAAAGACATGATAGCCACTCATATACTTCCACTAAGCCTGAATGTTTGGGAATAACCTATATGTCTGTTAATGATCTCCATGATGAAGCTTAGACTTTACTCGAGGGCGAGTAAAGGATAAGTGTGGGGGAGCTTGTTGGCGGTTCTTAATGACAGATTATTATTGCCAACAAAGATATAAAAAGTGTTAAAACAAATAGACATAGGGTGATTTACTAATGAATTCCACGAGTTTTGGTGTGTATGTGCTTACAGGAATAAAGTGGAGCAAGGAAGACTAAAGTGGGCCCAGGGCCAGGTCGCCCGACCTACCCTGGTCGGCCGACCTGGGACCAGGCCCAATGAGGTCCAGCCTTAGCCCAACAGCAAAAGCACACTCAGGAGTGATCATGAACGTTGAGATCAAGTCGGTGGGAATAAAGAGATGGGATTGGGCCACGTGGCAATCACATGGATTCGTGGGCCCACATCCCCAACTAAACTGACACATCTTCACCATTACCCACCGGAAACCGACCAAAGGACCCACTGGGAAGTGACCCTGACAGAGTAGGGCCGAGGGGCCACAGCCATGGGTCGGCCGACCTAGCCAGGTCGGCCGACCTGGCCGCGCGTCCAAACCACCACCGCCTTCAGGAGCAACTGTAAACCGTCTCCAGGAGTTCATCTGTGCCGTGCATCATCAAGGACGGTGCATCGGATGGTCGGCCGATCCCCCTTAGTCGGCCGACCTGGGCCCACCTCCGGACCGCCTCAACCGCTGCACACCGACTCTAAACCGCCTCTCCAAGCTATAAATAGCTGGACTCGGGGCAGGGCTAATCATCATCGAGCTGAAGTGAAGATCCAAGGCGAAGCCCTCCTCATATCCAGAGTAGAAATAGGGAGAGAGTGAGGGAGAGTCTGGAGGAGTCCTGGCGTGTCGGCGACCCTCCACCTGTACCTCGACGGATGCGAGCTGCTCAGTAAGTATCCGGTATTCAACTAGTAATTAAGACTGAGTTATAGATAAGTCAATTTCTCTATTGTGCTTGTGGATTCGTTGCTTTATTTATATAAAGTATTCTAATCTCTGATCAAGGTTAGGATAGCTGATATTATCTTAGGCGTGGTGCTTAGGTGTATATCTGCCCTCGTTTGCCTCGTAGTCCCACGGATTAGTAGAGGTAGGCGGCAGGTGGTGACAGCCCTGTCCGTCCTTTGTAATCCTCCACGTACGGGTACGGTGTAGAGCTGTTGGCCGGCAATTTCCTAGAGGCCTAGGATACCCCGGTGCCTAAAGAAAGCATAGGAGAATTCTCTTAACTATCATCAGAACCTTAATACTAAGTTATCCTCTGTACCCAGCCTTTATATATACTCGATCAATCCGGCTCAGCATTAGTGATTAGATACTCGTTTGCGTTCCCCGTGGATTCGATACCTGGTTTACTCACGGGTGAAAGCTACTTCGACAGCCGTGCGCTTGCGGACTTTCTGTTTGCCACCGCTGGTGTCAACAGCCTGCGTGGTTGCTAGTCTGTCATGGATGTCTTCGCTATTTGTCCAATTGAAACCAATTCGTTGCCAACAAGATTGAGAAAAACCACAGCCAAAAAACAGATGTGAGATATCCTCTTCAACTTGTTGGTTACAAAGAACACAGAAAGTGTTCTGAGCAGCATTAAGATGACACCGTTGAAGCATTGACTTGGTATTTAGCTTGTCCACGAGCATAAGCCAAGCAAAGAACTTTAATCTTGGAGAGCACTTTGATTTCCAAATCCACTTGAAAGAGGGTGGAGGAGTTAGGTGATTGAAAGCAAGGTTGTATAGCTTCTTGGAGGAGTACTTAACAGAGTTCCCAAATAGAGTCCAGGAATCTGCAGCACCTGAGGACAGTTCAGTGTGCTGAACTTGCTGCTGTAGCATCATGAATTCCAACATAGCTTCTTCTGATAATGGCAGTTGAAAGACTTCATCTAAAAACCCAGCTTCAACTATTTGAACCTAATAGTTGTGCATGACTTCAGTTTTTAGGCGGTGCAAAGCAAAACAACTTAAAGGAGATGTATGATAATCGAGAAATAGGCTAGCTGTACATTATTAGTGCTAAAATTTGAGTAATGCTTGCCTTATCAGTGCCCATCAATGCTAAATTTTTATACGGGCTCATGTGTTTCAGGCTGCAGACTTAGATAGATGCTAATCTATCATTTATTTACGTCCATGATTGAATTGTTCTGCTTTGGTGCTCCAATCCCAATTCCTTCCACTACATTGGATTTTGCCTATAGGCAAGGCCTATTAGCGTAATCCGTTCTGCAATTTAATATTCTAGAGATTGGGCAATACATGTGATGGTTTATTTGTTTCTTCATTCTAAACTGAAAGATGGGAGGCCACTTTGAGATACAGAATACAAGAGTTCCTGCTAGGTTCGAAAAGGGGAAATTTCACTGATTCCAGCAGTGGGAAATATTTAGCAATTACACACTTTGGAAAAATCTTCCATGGTGTCTTTGTTGTCTGAATTTATTGGGGGAAGTCGTGGAACTTGAAATTTGGCTCAACAATTCAATCTCACTTCTTTAGTGCTCAGTATGATATAAGGAAATATTTCAGGACTAGAGAAAGAAATGGTTTTCTGCTATTTTTTAACAGAATGGTTTTCTCGTTGGTATGCAAGTATCATCGATATCCCAAATCCTGCATGAATGTGAGCTATATGAACTTGGTGCTTGTTGTCTCATAGATATTTGGCAATCAGATGCAGATAGCTATTTTTGAAAGAATCCATGAATATCTAAGGCGATGGAAACAGATTTGAACTAGAGGGAAAGATATGATATGCAGGCATGCATTTTTATCTCCAAGTCCATTGTGATCAACAATGTCGAGGGCAGGCTCTAAAGGTAAATAAAATGGGAGGGAATTGATATGGTTCCGCCCTGATTTTGGCTATTTTGTCCCGATCTTCTCATCCGTGATTCATGTGTTTGTAGTTGTGCAGGAGAAGTCCTTGGAGGGGTAGCAGGAGCACATGCTATTGGGTAAGCATCGGAGACATCCCTTTCTGAAATTCATTTGCGATTCATCATGTCGGCAAATGCGTTACTCTAATTGCTTGTTCCCTTCTTATGTGTTCTTCTTATGTGTTCAGGAGTATGCAGGAGAAGGACCCATCATTCAGACCAGTATGTGATTTGCTTCTTGGTTACCTATGTTCTCTCTGCAGTTTTCAGATAAGTTCTGGTGCTCAGTTCTCACATCTAAAGTTTTACTTAAGTTCTCTGTAAGATGACATCTTTTAACTGAGAATTTGAGCCGTGTCCTCCATGTTTTGGCCAGTGCTGCATATCATGAGGCAATCTCGTAATCCCTGCCAACTGATGAAATGTCAGTGTCACCGCCGGCTCAAGAATAGAAAGATGAATGTCTGCAATCTTTCGAGTTCCTCCCGCCTAGAGACCCTACTGCAAAATGTGAGTTGCTATTTGCTAACTTTGTGTTCTTTGATTTGATCACTGCACGTTGGGGAACTGTGGTTTCTTAATCCTTACTTTGACACTGCCATGGCTTTAACAGCTGGTGGTTCGGCCAACATGCCTAAGATGCATAGGCCGCTGCCTCCTACCAATCCTCCTATCAAAGTTGCCCCTGCAATTTCAACTGGTGCTAGGTCTTCAATGAAGACTGAGGCGCGCACACCGAACCCACAGGCGAACATGTGCAGAGCAGGTCCTATTTCTACCTCCATGAGTGTGAAGAGGAGTGTGATGAAGTAAGTGTCCCACAACAAACTTATTTTTTTCTTTGTGTTGAATCGGATCTTGAAGCAAACTAACGTGTATAATTGTGCATTCAACTAAATATCTTCAGGTGAGGTTTCTCTAAACTGTTGGCTTATGTTTCTTATTGTGTTTTCTGGATTTCTGAGTGTTACCTTTAGATATTCTGTAGATTCTAAGTAAGAAATTTCCTTCTTCTGGCCCATGGTGACGAGGACTGCCGCGAGGACGAAGATGACGAAGAGGAGGAGGACAACGACGGCTACGGTGCCGATGCAGAGGGAAGCAGCAGGCGCATGGCGAAGAAGCGCACAGCATCTGCCTTCGGCGAGGGGACATTCAAGCGGATGAAGCACCAGGCAGAGTCTTCATCGAGCAATGCTCCGCAGGCATCGGCAACCCTTCCAGACACCGACCCTCCACCTGGTACACCGACAAATTCCTCGCCGTCGCCGCCGATTGACCAGGGAAGGGGTACCGGCGACAATGAAGATGATCCGTGGATTATCTACGATGATGACTGAACGACTCACTGTACCTTTGAGCATCCGTTGACAGTGCCAGGGCTATGGTTAGTTTGTGTCCAAGTTAGTATGTATCTGTATTTCCATTTAAATGTTGTGTGAACATGTTTTTATGATGTATCAGGTTTGAACCTCCTAAAAGGTAGTGGCTTGCTATAATTTTTTGTTTTCGTTTGCATTATAAAATAGTCATGTATCGTTACTATGTTGTCATGTATATTTGGTGCTCTTGGTAAACATGATTTTTTTCTTAATAAAATTTTAGCGCTTTTAATTTTTTATATTTATCCCGTAGCAACGCACGGGCACGATCCTAGTATACAAGAAAACTAATTAATGTGAGAACTCCACATCAATATACAAGAAAACTAATTAATGTGAAAACTCCAATCAATACAGTACATTTTTTCAAACACGCGGAGAGTTTTGCGTGCTGATTTTATTAGTAGATAGAACAGAGAAAAACAAAACAACAACTAGAAGAGAGACAATTTTGTGCATTTGCTCATAGAAACTCTAGCAATTCCTCAATAAACATTTCTAAATAGTTAACGAAGATGTCCCAATAACTATTACTAGGAGAGTTGCTTTTTGCAGTCTCCCAATAATCTTGTCCCAATCCAATTACCGTATTGGGAGAGTTGCTCTATCGCCGTTGCATATTGAACATCTGGAACTGCAGTGAGCGAAAAGCGCAGGGGATGTGGATGGCGAACTCACGTCATAGTCCAGGTGCCGGTTGTTGCTGGTGTTCTCGCGGGTCATCCCTGGGCGTGGGCCAGCAGGGTGCTCAAGCTCCATCGAAGCAGGCACCGCGGACACCGCCTCAGGAACACCCAGCCCCTCCCGCAAACCAGCCGCAGCCACGGTCGACGACGGCATCAGAGCAATCTCGAACGAAAACAGCTTGTCGACCTCCGTGTCGAGAACCGGGGATGCCGATGCCCAAGACGGCGTCAACCGTCAAGGCTCACGGCGTGTGGGGCAGAATCGGCGCGGTAGCCGGCGGACACACCTGGAGGTCGGTGGCCTGAAAGGCTGGCGGAGACGCGTCTCCAAGTGTGAACTAGGTGTTCTAGGGAGGAATAGGTGCGTCGAAGACTGGCACCGCCCGCAGCGTCGTCCCCGACATGAGCAGTAGATCGTATCCACCGTGCGAAGCGGCTCCGGGTACCCAGTGCACAGCTGATCACCGCCTCCATGGTTGGCCATGGGAGAGGCGATGCAAGTGACCCAATCCACACATGTCGTCGCGGCGGCCGTAGTCTCCTCCCGCGACAGGGCGGTCTCCGATGAAAACAGCTTCTCCACCTCCTCGGGGAGGGCCGGGGATGGCGATGCTGCCAAGGAGGGGGGCCTCAGTGGCGTGACGAATGGGTCGACCCGTGACGGCTTGAAGGAGTCGATCTGCGGCGCCTGGGGTAGAGCCGAAGCCATTCCTGGCTAAGACTTGAATATCCTATATAGCCTTCTTTTGTGTGGTTTGCTTCTTTAAATCATTTTTTTTTGCTAGACAATGAGACTTGCAGGTATTATGTTTCTCAAATTTACTTTTATTAATGCCAAAGCTTAAAACCCTCGTCTATGAAACTGCTTCCACCTTTAGAATTTTTTATTTTTATTATTGAAAAAATGGAGTGCGCCTAATACTACTAATATGAGAACCTGGATTTGGAAAAACTCTTCCAATAAAGTATTTACACAAAGTGGCTAGCCTAGTTCTCACACTCTTTCTTCTAACTTTCTAGCACTACTACCTTGCCCTTCAATCATTCACCATACTCATAGATGTATGGCATGGCAATAGAGAGGTGCTCTATTTATAGGTCAATGGTGATCATAGGATTTAGTGAAGTGTCCCCTTATAGAGATTTTCTAGATATTACACGATTCTCTATTTTATTTATTAATAATTCTAGATTACTCGATGAGAAAATATCTTCTTGTTACATGGTCGAGAATACTCTGAGAGATTGGCTTACACTCTTTCAACATGAACAAATAGAAAGCAAAGGAAAATGATACAGCTTCTTATTTCACACTGTAATCAAGCCAAGCATAGGTGTCAAACTATCAAGTGCTAACTAGTGATTAACCAATTTCACAAGAAATAATTAGTTTGCATCAAACATGACTAGAAGTCTAGAACTATTGAAATAATGAATTGATTTCTAATTGACCAATTTGAGTTTTACACAAACCTTTCGTTCTGTTGAATTTTTTTTGTAGATGTAGCTCTGGCCTCCCCTTCCCCACCCGCTATGGCCTCCTCGGAGGCAGACAACCCCATGCCTGCCGCCGCCTGCTACACCTCTCTGCTCGCCATTGCCGCAGTGGCTTGCTCTGCATCTCCACCCGCCAAAGCCATGCCAATACCCATTGCCCTCGTCCTCCGCAGACATGTCTACCAGCAAGCAGCGCAACCGAGCTACGGCAGGTCGGCACAACGGTGCTTGGCCAGCCAACTAACTGGTATCCGAGAGGGCAATGCCAAGCCGGCAAGCCCTCAGTGGGAGGAAAAGGAATTTATGAAAAAACGAAATTGGGGATCTTGGACAGGAGGAGAACGAAGGGACACAAGAGATGCCGATGCTTCCCCATGCGCAAGACGCGCGGGGGATGTGTTGCGGGCTTTTTGGGCTAGCCTAACATGGTACGTAGGAGCAGCGAGCGTCACTTTGCTTGTGAGTAGCTGTTGTTTCGTTTGGACCGTAATATACATTTTCTGACCCTTTTGCTAGTATACATATATGTATATACATACTAACTGGGATTTTTTGAAAAAAAATTAATGGGTGTGTCCACGTACTGCGTCCGTCCCTGTAACGAAACAAATGTGTCAAAAATTATACAACTTTTCTTAAAGAAATACGTATTACTCCTTGAATTTACGAACAGAATTGCTTTTTCTAGTCACTATTTTCACAGCCGGTTTTCAAAAAATGGCACTAATACATTTTCACAGCCGGTTAGTAAGTAGACCGGCTGTGAAAATGATTTTCACAGCCGGTTTGTGGCTTGAACCGGCTGTGAAAATCAAATCCATTTTCACAGCCGGTTCTAGCCACGAGCCGGCTGTGAAAATCATTTTCACAGCCGGTTCGTGGCACGAACCGCCTATGAAAATCTATTTTCACAGCCGGTTCTAAGCTACAGTACATAAAATTTTTTTTATTTTTATTTTATTTTTTTAATTTTTTTTTGGTCTAGGAGCACACAAGGAACAACCAAAAAAAATTCAACTCAATCGGATCTAAGGTGTGGTCTCTAAAAAATCATAAAGATTCGAAGCGTTTAATATTAAAGAAGTGCAACATTGCTTAGATTGCACTCCTTAAAATGTTATTTTTGCTCATATTACAAGAACATAATTTTTATATGTTATATACAACTTATATGTTGCCTTGCAGCAGTTTTGGATTTTTTTTGAAATGATTTGCTATTTTCTAACTATTAAATGAATTTCTAGGTACTTATTCTTAGTATTTACTCCTGCACTTGTAAAAACAATAACAATATCAAAAACTTGTCCAACAGTTATAAAAATTGTCATAGAGTCCTTTTATAGGTGTATAACCTTCTCATAAAAAATGCAATGCATTTCAAAAAAATTAGATTATACATTGTTCATAAACTATACATTTCTCATACTTCATATACATCTTAAGGCAAACTTTGATATTTGTACATCATAAAACTTATTTTTCTCAAATGAGATATAAATATTTTTTTACATGTTTTATACTGCATATAAGTTTCCATGGAGGAGTTTAGGAAGTTTTTGAAATGATTTGCTATTTTCTATGAATTAAATGAATTTTCAGCACTTAAAAATCAATTTTCATACAACTATTTTTTATTTTTATATTATTTTTTTGATATTTTTTCTGGAAACTAGTGAATGTAAGAAACTACCACAACAATTTTCATCCTAATTAGATCAAAGGTGTGGTCTATAGAATTTTTTGAACATTCGGCACGATTAATATAAGAGGAGTGCATCAGTCCTTTAGCCACAAGCAGTAGTGTGGTGCAGTGGTAAGGGGAGTTACACGCGAAGCTAGAGGTCACGAGTTCGAAACTTGAAAAATGCAACAAGTGCAAAAAATTGTGTAATTGGAGCTGATCGAGCCTGGTTCATGGGGGTGGCCTCCCATGTGGTTAATTTTTTTTTGCACCCGTTTAACATTTTTATTTAATTTTTGAATTTCGGTTTTCGAATTTTTTTCACAGCCGGTTAAAAACCGACTGTGAAAAGTCGATTTTCAGCGCCACTTTATTAGCGCCACTTTTAAAACCGGCTGTGATAGGCCCAACCGAACCGGCTGTGATAAGCCCTGTGTAGTAGTGGAGATATCTACGAATAGTGAATTTTGTCACTTTTGTCATGATATATTTGGAATCCGCCGGCCCGATATATTACACCGTTACACTAACAGCTGTTTCGCTACGTCCATCAGTCCATACATTCATCAGTCATCACTAATTAAAAACCAACGCGTGTTTGACCTCAAGACAAGCTCAACAGCTTCCATATGTCCAATTCTCTCCTGACTACTCCATGCGCCACAGCGCTAGAGACAGCGAGACTACCCGGAAACTGCTATATCCTATATGCAACTGCCTTGCTATCTGCAAAACATTTTGACATTTTCTTCTGTAAACCACATGCACAATCTCTTCCTCAGCTCAGGTTGACAAAACAAGTGCATATATACGCCACATTGTCGAGCTAGCCGGCCGTGTGCATCTTCAATTCCACGATGTCCGGCAAGCTCCTCTTCTACGCGCACCTCCTCTTTGCAGTATCGTCCGTCCTCGCCGCGGCGGCCTCCGACGACGTCAAGATCGCCGTGTACTGGGGCCAGAACGCCAGCGAGGGCACGCTCAGGGACACATGCAGCACGGGCCTCTACGCGTACGTCAACATCGCCTTCCTCTCCACGTTCGGCGACGGCCGCGCCCCGGTCCTCAACCTGGCCGACCACTGCGACCCCCCGTCGGGGGGATGCGCGTCCCTCGCTGCCGACATCGCGTCATGCCAGTCCGCGGGCGTCAAGGTGCTCCTCAGCATCGGCGGCGGCGCGCTCGGCGGCTACAACCTGTCCTCGCCGTCGGACGCGCAGGGCGTGGCCGCGTACCTCTGGGACAGCTTCCTCGGGGGCGCCGGCGCCGCGGACGCGCCACGCCCGCTCGGCGACGCGGTGCTCGACGGCATCGACTTCGACATCGAGGCCCCGTCCCGGTACTACGACGACCTCGCCCGGAACCTGACGTCGCTGTACAGAGGCGACGCGCGGGGCCGGACGTACATGCTCACCGCGGCGCCGCAGTGCCCCTTCCCGGACGAGTCCCTCGCCGCGGCGCTCGGCACGGGGCTGTTCGACCACGTGTGGGTGCAGTTCTACAACAACCCGCCGTGCGAGTACGCGCCCGGCGACGTCGGCGCGCTGCGGAGCGCGTGGCAGAAGTGGACGGCGGGCCTGCCGTCCGCGGCCGTGTTCCTGGGCCTGCCGGCGTCGCTGGACGCCGCGGGCAGCGGGTTCGTGGACGCTGACACGCTCGCGACGCAGGTTGTGGACCAATGATGGTCACCCTTGGATGATGAGTGATTGACAACCGTTGTGTGGTTTGATGTATCTCTTGGCTTGTGATGTGCAGGTGTAGGATGCGACATGGCGGTCGACGGCATGCGGTGAAGGTCAAGCGTGAAAGGTTCATGCCGATGGACCGAGGGCGGTGAAGGGTGAACGAGTAGGCTTGGACTGAGGGACCCGAGGAGTCCGGGCGGAGTCATGGGTGATCCACATGGTGCACGGAAGAGCAAGAGTACATGATGGGATGAAGACGGCGTCGGTCGAGTCAAGCGGGACGGAGGCGAGTCGAGTAGGCGGCCCGGAGCGGGAGCGAAAGACTTGGAGGCGTCGGAGGCTTGGCGGAGGCCGGACACGCGTCGACATCGGTCAGCCACGTCGTGCGGCGGCGTGCAAGGAGGGTTTGACCAGTTTGGCCTCAAAACTGGGGGTGAGTCACGCCTGCGGGGTGTGCAAGCGGGTTTGCCGGTTTGGGCCTCAAAACCGGGGGCGCATCCGGTGCGGCCGGATGGCGAAATGGAGGGCACGTGGCGCCATCGCGAAGCTTGCGTCGAGACGAAGCGAAGTCGTGAAGGTCCCGTGTCCGTCCGATGTGTCTGCGAAAAATTGGACGACTTTGCCCCTGCGGGGTATGTATCGACTCAGGGGTATTTTGGTCTTCTGGCCAAATGCCTATATGTATTGGGGGGCTGAAATTTTCAGCCACCTCTTGGGCTTAGTAGGTGGGGGTTGCTCATTTGTTTGTGGGTGCCTTTGGGTGAGAGGAGAGAAGAGAGGAGAGGCTCTTGTTCTTGAGCTTTTTGCCATCCAAGTTTTGCAATACTTGTGAGTGGCTTGTAACCGGATATGGCTAAGTGATTCATAGTGATTTCATCCTCTTAATCTTGTGCCAAATCTTTTGTTCTCGGCGTTTTTCTTTTTCGGATTTTCGGAGGTATTTTCGGGGTTTTTTGTTCTTCGCGTTTTAGCCCAAATCCCGTGAGATTTGTTGGGGGAATATGTTGCTAGGATCCCTGTGAGCATTTACCATGTGATTCCCCTCCAAAACCCTCTCAGATTTGGCTTGATTTTGAAGATTTCCCCAAAACCGAGTTCTTGCTTAGGGTTTCGGTTTTCTCCAAAATTCGTGATGAATACTTGAGCTTTTTGTGAGATTCTTGGTGGATCTATTAGCCCTTGAGGTTGTGATGATGTGGCTCAAGTTTCATCTCGAGTCGTCGAGTGTGCAGGAACTAATTTAGAGTTGAAGCTGCGGTTCTTTTCCTTGCGTTCGTTCGTTCTTGTCTCTGTTCTTGCGCAGGTCGAGCAGAGGAGCACAGCTGCACGCGGTCCAGCCTCCGCGCGTGGGCGCTGCGCACCGCGCAAGGGGCCAGCAATCCACGAGGCGTCATGCGCGCGGTGCACACGGGCGCAGGCGAGCGCCGGCGTGGGCACGTGGCCGGCTCGCGGGCTCGGCCTCACGGGCGACGCTCAGCCAGCGGCAGAAGCACCCAGCGAACCAGCCCGGCTCAGTGGCTCCCGGCCCACTCGGGCGCGAGGCCCAAGCAAGCTGGCAATACTGCCCAGCTCGGCAGCTGCTAGGCCGACAGCACAAGCGCACGAGGCCCAAGGAGCAAGCAGGCCACCTCTGCTCTGCTCACGACAGCAGGCCGACCATACACGGCAGCCCGTAAGGCACAAGCTTTGATTTATTTTTGTTATTTCAAGCATGGCTTAATTATTGTTTAATCATTTGTTAATCTCTGTTTAGCTTTTATTTAGTCAGTTCTCTTTTGGCTAATCATTAGTCTAGTTTAATCTTGCAAACCCATTAACTAATGTTGTTTAGCCTTTGGTTAATCTTGTCTAGCCTTTTAATTAAGCTTTGCATGCTTAGTTAGGTTAAGTGCTTTATTAGTGAGGCTTAGTTTTGGTTTAGCTTTTCTCTTGTGCAAGCTTTTCGGTGTCTTGTTTTTGCTTCCGCTTTGCTCCGTGCCTCGCTAATCGTTCCAGAGATAAGCTTGCCACGAGTTGGCTTGTGTTATCTTGGCGATTAGGTGAGAAGCGTGTTTGGGATTGTAATCGGGATATAGGCCTCGTCTCCGGGAGAGAATTTTTAGAGGCTCCCATTCACCCCCCCTGTGGTCGCCCGTTTTGGTCCTTCACGCACCGCGACGAGCACGACGAGCTCCACGACGGCGCAGGGGAAACAGCAGCAGTGCAGCACATGGCGGCGCACTAGGACGCCGTATCTCCCTTCCCCTCCGCTCCCGCATTGCCGCCGCCTTCAGCGAAGTCCCACGCAGCTGCCGTCGCCGGCTTCTCCTCATGCCTCATCTGCGCCGCCGCCCCCTTCATGGAGCTTGATTTGGATGGGGGAGGTCCATCTGCAAACCCTTTTTCATGGAGAGCTCGATTTGGGGACGAGATGACTGCGCGCACTGCTTTGCCGCCAAACTAAAAATCGCGCGCAAAAGCTCAGAAGCGCAGCGGATCCAGTGAGCCTTCAACGAGACGCCGCCGCTCGTACAACGCGAGGGCGAAGTCGTCGATTCGCCTCGGAGCACTCGCCCGCGTCGTAGCCGAACAAGACGACGGCACGACTCTCTCTCTTCAGTTAATGAAGGCCACGTCGCCAGTTTTTTTTTTT
>CM014272.1:83006331-83085740 GCA_004135705.1 Alloteropsis semialata | reverse complement strand
AAAAACTTTGTGGTGTATTGAAGAAGCCATTTCGATATATCCTAATAGGCCAGTGATCGTTGAGGGGGGAACATATACTGGTGTCATGTCAGCGATCCTGCCCTTCATCATTTGGGATTCTCAGTTAGTTCCTGCGAGAAGCCTTGAGCTTTCAAGAGATGAGCTAGCTTTAACAGCCTTTTAGCCCGGTCATCAATGGGACAGCAAGGTTACAAGATTAAGCAAATGGACCAAGGGAGCACTATCGCCACCGGCGACCGGCAAAGCCAATGATCGAGCCAGATCGCAACGCGTTCATCTCCCCGTCGCCCAAGTGCCACCATGTACCGGTGGAAATTGCATTGGGCAGAGCGAAAGAAGGCAGTACTGTACGCACAGGCGTGTGCGTGTCAAAGGTAGTGCTCATCTAAAAAACCATGCCGCCACGAGCCCACGAACGGCATGTAGAGGGTCACATCTAGGGAGCATGGCAGCGTCGCCTTCCATTTCTGATGCATTAGAAAATGTCAAAGATGACCGTCTCTGTTGCATGCACGCCTGATCTTTGTGGCGTCATTGCCTTCCAATATGTTTGCACATCTCCGCATTGAAACAAGTTCTGAAAGAGTTAAAAATATTTTTTTCCCAATAAGACTTCTGTAGAATTGTTACGGTAACTAGGCTTGCACCTTAAATGACGCTCAGAAGGTAGTCGCTAATCAGTAGTTGCTTCAATGGCACCCTGCGGCATACAACAGTGAACACAAGCCCTAAACATACCATGTCAGTAACGGCATACAACAGTGAACACAAGCCCTAAACATACCATGTCAGTAAAACAATGATTTGAGTGGACCACAGACTGTCTAGCAACCCAAATACAAAATCTCTACAAAAACAATGCTTTATACAGGTACATAAGTCTTGAACCACATGTACAGCTCAAATTGAGCAAGCCCAAAAACAAAAGGAAAAGATAACTGGGTACCCAAAGAATTAAAGTAATTTCGAAGCACAGCTATACACGCAGCACCGATTGTCAGAAACCATTTGCGATAACCGACAAGCATTCGAGTCAGCAGCAACAAGAATGTATGCCATCCAAACATCATGCCCTCCCGGTACCAATCACTCGGCTGTGACATTGTTAAGCATCGAAGCAATCTTGGCCGTCTTGTAATCATCCCTGAGTTGAATGAACCTGAGATGTAATTCAAAACCCAAAGTCAGTTCCGAGGTCCTAACAAAACCATGATTGATTCTGCAAATATTATTAAATGTTCTATTATGCAGCCACGACCTCAAGGCGTCCTTCCGGATGCTCGGGGTTCCTTCAAACAGCGATGCTAAACTTTCTGGGGCAACAATAAAGACATTCGCCACACTGCAATGATAGGGTACAAGTAAAGATTAGCGACGAATTACCACAAACATCACAAAAGAACCACAGATACAACACTTACATTCCCAGCAGTTCGAACTTCTCATCTATGGAGGGGGCATTGAAGCTACGAACAAAGTCCCCATACTCAGTTATGTCACGTTTCAACCGCAGGCCGCCACTACAATAAAACAAAGATGGCACTGTGAAGTAAGGCTCTGCCAAGATAACCAAAATGTAATGGCTGGCATGCACCACAGTTATAGAGGTTCATTCGTCACGGGCACGTTTGGTTTGCAGCCCCAAACTGCCTTAACAACTTTTTGATGAGCCCACAGTATTTGGTCACTATTTGGATTGTTTCCAACAATTGGCAAGCCAATAGAGATTTGGCAAGTCTACTACAAAAGCTGCATGAGCTTGGGCGGAAACATGGGCGAGCACAACGCTCGCCAAAGATTTGGCGAGGGTGCGGCCATTGACTTGCTGAGGTGTCAACATGCCATTGATTGTACGCAAGTCTAGGTTTTCCGGTTAACTGGATTCAAAACAGTTTCTCCTAAACCATACATCAGATTATAAATCTGTTTGCGCCATTAAAATCCTTATAATTAAATCTAAAAATCTAGATATGTTATGTATATATTTTAACAGTAAAAAAAATTGATACATTGGACCCACATGTCATAGGCATAAGCATAGTCAAAGAAGATATGGCAACAATTGGCATGGCAATAATCCAAACACCACTACAACTTTTTGGTTATGCCATGGATTTGGTCATCACCAATTTTTGGTAAGGTTGAGTTGGGCATAAACCAAACATGCCCGTTGTTCCTTGAACTAGATATAAGCACACCATCAATCAAAATTTTGGCCACTATTCACTTCCACATAATGCATGCATGATGATCGATGAACTGAAATAGTAACCTGGACCTAACCATTGGGAACCCACTTGCATCCCTAACACCATAAATCGCTACTGAAGAAAAGCAATCTAAAAACTAAAAAGCAATCAGATAGTAGGGAGCAGAAACATATTTTCCTTGGGTTGGACAACAGAGTTAACTAATAATGCGGTCTTGCATTTGAGAATGCTTTAGTTGAATATCCTATTTATCGATCAGGTTAAGGGGTAAAAATGTCATGGGAGATTGAGGTAATCATTATTGGACAGCTCAATAAAGCAGAATGTTGAACGGTTGATGAAGCATTCTCTTATTAAATCAGGTTGCCACATTTCCATGGAAAGTGAAGAGAAACTAGCCAGTGTTGTTTTCTCGAATAAAAATCCAGTGTTGTAATCCAATCAGTTCAAGGTAGTTTACTCAATCCTAATGTTCAATTTACTATTTTAGAAAGATACTTTATGAATATAATATTATTGAATCGAGACAATAAAATATGAACGCAACATATCACGAAGAATAGTATTACTCCAGAAAAAACTGAATTGAAGACATAGTTATGAACCAGAACCAGAAGCAAAAGCAAAACAAAAGGACATACAAATTTATTTGTTTGGAAATGGCAGATGAGTACCTGGGACTAAATGTGAACTTCTGCCAATGATTAAGCAGCCCCTTGTGCATGCGATTTCCCTAAAGTCAGAGATCAGGTTATCTATAGTACATATTGAACATGGCAATAAAATATTGAATAGAATTCAGAACCAGCAGTCACCATGACCATTATGAATATCAGCAATAGCACACATGTAAGCAGCCCTTCATTCAAATACATACATGAGTTCAGTTATTCCTTTAGTAAACCAAATAGTAGATCCTGGATCAACCAAGTCAATAAACTTTCCAAGCTAGGTATTTGGTTCCTCAAACTTGTATTTGTGAGGCCAAATTTCCAAACATGATGTAAAGGCTTCTATATTGCATTAGAGGCTTTGGGCATCCATCTAGTTTCTGTATTTCAACTGACATATGGATGAGTCTAAAGGTCAGATCACACTTCTGTTGCCTCCACTGCCCAAACATTGAAGCATCCATGTCAAACTTGGGCAAGTCACTGCCACTCATCAACAGTTACTGCTTCGTAAGTGTTCTGTGCAAGCAACTGAGTGATGATGCCACCTGTGCATTGATTTGGTGTGCATATGTGTGGTGGAGCACTTGACAGGCACACAAGCAGTTGATAGAGCTACACATCAATAACTGGTGCAACTCAAGCAGCCACATCTCCTCCCACTGACACCGGTTGTGCATCCTCAGCAACAACGAAGGCATGCCGTGAAACATGCCACCAAGGCAAGATACCCGGTGCTGAAAACTCCCACACAAGGTGGGTGCGGGAAGGAAATTTCTAGACAGCCTTAACCTTGCCAAATTTGCGAATTGCAAGAGGCTGGTTTGAACCCAGGACCTCCAGGGCACAAGTGGAGAGACTCTACCACTGTGCCAGTGCAATTTACTTTATATCTTCTATACCCCGCATAAATCCGATATGGTGACTGGTGGATGGAGTGTGAAGAAGGTGAAAGCAATATGGCTCGGGAATAATAGATTGATTAATGGAGAGACATCTCGTGTACATATATAGGCAAGGATGGCCTAGGTTTAAGGAAACAAACCATACTAGGAAATCCTTGCCTATTCCATATATCTACCTAGGCCAGCGCAGGACCAATCCTAGGCCCATTAAGGGCAGCCTATACACATTCTAACAGAAGGTTATCCTGTAACTAGGACTAACCATTTCCTACTTGCAACAAAGTACATAAGGAAGACCTAATGACAAAAACACTGTTGTACAGTCATGGGAAGGAATAATAGATATTTTGCATGAACATTGTACTACAGTGCAAAAATGGTCAATTGATTATTAATGTTCCATAACTCTGTTGCTTGGATGGCTGCTATTTGTAACTTACCAGCTCAGTCAAAAAGGACTGCTTGTTGAGACCTTCAAGGGCATTGAATGCAACCTCAAGAACACGAGAGAGATAGGCTACAATCCTGAAATAAACAAGAAACATTAGTTAATTAATTATATTGGACCATGCTATATTTTAAACATAGAAAAGATCACCTTATGCAAGCGTTAGTTGGCCGATGATCTGGTGCAGCTCCATCATCTGGTGTCCGATAATCTGTAGCCTTCTGCTCCGAAGACAACAATCTTTCAACCTACAAAGCCGAGTGTTGTGCTTATGCCTCACCAAAATATACAGGATGGCTAGTTACATGAAAAGTGATTTCTGTGATTCAACCATCAAGTAAAAGACAACAGCAAGTAATGCGGTCCCATAGATTTATATAAGAAAAGGAAAGGAGAAAAGGTGCACACCTCAGACATGACAGTATCAATACATAGTAGCAATCCTTTGTGTGCAGCAGCCTCAACCACTGATACTGCTGACCCCATATCTTCACAAGCAGATGGATGAGCACCATCGACAGGCAGCAGGAGTCGAGATATGGTATTTGAGAAGTACTACAGAGAAGGAACAAAAAAAATCAATCACAGTTCATTGACTTCATTTGCTAGTAGCCAAGGCTGCAAGTTTAAAATTAGTTATCAGTACAGATTACCTGCTGAAGAATAGCAACGCTACTGGCACAACGCTGCACGGCAATCATGAAGGATCTAAAGCTACTCTCACCAGCAGAAGCTGCCACCTCTGCCTGCAAATGTCTCAAATACATATAAGTCTCCCATACAATGATAAGGTTTGGATTGAGCCGTATTTGACGGCCAAAAATGAAGTACACTGAAGAAATGAGAGAAGACTTACCGCAGTAGCAGCAGCAGCCGCCACTCTTCTACTAACACTTGACCCGATCACATATCTGTCCCGCTGAGCAGCAGCATCAATTAAACCCTCTCTAGCACGATCAAGCCCTTCAGTTAAGTATTGGCTCACCTATGGCAACAAAACGTTGTCATCTGACAGGCATTAACTATATTGTTGATATATTAATGGTTTGTGGTTCTTTACTTACTTGATCAAGCAAGCACGCAAATATGGATCTCACGTTAGCCGCAACAGTAGTAGGCTGCAACGATAAACATTGAATTAGTCCAGTCAGAACAGCAGTTGACAAGGTATATGAACTTATTTGCAATTTTACATATAAGAAAAAATTCTGTGGTTTTTTCCCACAAACCGTCAGGACAGCTGTCCGTCACTACATTAAGGAGAAAAAATAAAGAAGCAATTACAAAATCAAACAGAAAAAAAACATACAAAGAAGAATACTACCCAGTTCAGATCGACACATCTGCTGCTTAAAAGCCCTAATAAAAACTTTAGGTTTTGTGGGGGAAAATAGTTGTAAAGGACTTTGGCATCTTTTCATCACACAAGATATTCAGGTTTAATAAATACAGAACATTTTTGCAAGGTAATATAGTCAAAATCAGCAAAGAAACTCTAAATGAAACCATTAAGCATAAAAAATCACTATACATAAACACAAGTAATGAATCTGGAAAGAATAAAAAATCACTATACATAAACACAAGTAATGAATCTGGAAAGAAACTGGTGGATCGGTTCAACCTGAAAAAACAACAGTGTGCATCTGGCTATGGCTTCCTCGTTCCAGCGAACAAATTCCGTCACTACAGTGACAGATATCAGTTGCTGTGGTGATGCAGTCAAAGATGCGCCTTTTGCACGTCCGATTGAACCAGTTGACTCAGATTGTTGCTTAGCCTCAGCTCTCAGTTCCGCCATCTGCACAGCAGTTCAATCTTATAATATAGGTACTTGATAACTTGAATGATTTTTTACGGAGAAACAATACTTCAAATGGTTGCACTTGACAGTACAATTTATAACCTTTGACTGGTATAGCTGCCTGAGTGACGCCTGCTCAAATTCTATGTACTCGTCTTTGTGAGCAACATATATGGATTCAGTGAGACCTAAGAGAACAAAAAAGGGTATCATAATAAAAACCAACAAATCTGCAACTGCCTTACAAATAAATGTTAATGGATGGTGTATTCTGAGCTATGAATTGAGCAATTGAACCACTTAAGTGATGAACCAATTGGCCATCCAAACCAAATGAGTACTGTTTCAGATATCGAAATTGCTCATCACATCACAGTACAGATATGAATTAAAGTTTCATATTATAATAATGCTACATGCATGTATTATCTATTAAACCACCCATTACTCAGATCCATTATACAAATAGAACGTGGTAAAGACATGTTCCCTTTCAAGAACAGTCAGCCAAAATAATTAAGATTCAGTCAAGGATCAAAAGTTGCAATATAACTATAGGATGTTACGTGACCAAATGTTGCATTAATTATAGCACGGAATAACAAAACATGAAAAGATAATTAGTATGAAATGCAAGAGGTACCTTCAATATCCAAATCCCCACAACCAATTGACTGCAAATCCTTAGCCAGTTCTTTTGTTTTGTCGTATGCAACTGCCAGGATTCTCAGATACTGCCATTTTAATTTGACATCAGCAAGGCATCACACTTACATGGTCTGTTGGCAAAAAAACTACAATGGAAATATTATAGAGCACGCTTACTTGTAGAAGGCCTCCTTCTTCTAGAGAAGGCAAACTAGCAAGGGAGGGTTTTATTAGAATTCTATCAAGAATAGTTGATACCCTTTGTTCTAGCACTCGCTGAAAAGCAAAAGTACAATAGTCAATCTATTTTACAAATCACAGAGATCACAGACTCGAGGGCTGTTTAAAAACCATACCTGCACAAGAATTGCCATGACCTCATTCGGAGAAGGAAAGACAGCCGTTATTGTAGTTGCCTCTTTCCTCACAGTATCTAAACAGAAGTATAATATATCAGTGCCAAAAGTGAAATATCATCAGAGTATAAATGCTGAACAAATATTGTAAGGAGACCATCAGCAATACCTGCGATTTCCTTGTACAATGTAGAGAGGCCGTCCGCAATATAACTGGCTTCGGCTTGCAGCCCCTCGTCGCCCAGAACAACTTGAATATCAGTGTTCATAATTTCTACATCGATAAACATTGGCCGTGTTGCAACATAGTGTTGCATAGCACTGGTTCCCCGATTGAACTATCAATGTACCATGAGAAAATATTTTTAAAAAACAAATAAACCCTTGAAATTAATAGAGAATTAAATGGTACTATAAGCCTGCATAGATTAGCACCTACCCTTAGACTTGACAGGGGTACAAAAGCTTAAACCAGGAGCAAAATGCAATAACTAATAAGCTTATGTTCCTTCCCGCAAAAGTTGCTCATGTGACTCTTGAGCTTGCAGAGTTTGTGATTTAGTTTTATCCAGTTAACCTTTTAGCCACATCTAGCAAGCACGTTGCCTAAGCTACACATTCAAGCCCAAACAGAATTTCTTCCCCATTATTATTGCATTCACAACTTTCTAACTGACAATCCCTAGCTCACCATCATATATGTAAGGCCACTAAAAACCTCAAACCAAGATTTTCAGCTATATTTTATCTGTTGCATTTGCAGTTCAAAAAACTAACAGCTCAACGATTTGAAAACAACCGGGTCATCACATTAGCCTCCTCCAATAGTCAGTCCAAGAACTCAACTGCAAAATATGTGCCATGGTTTAAAAGGCGTCGCCTAGGCAACTACTAGGCGTCCAGGCGCCGAGAAATGTCGGGCGTCCACCTTGGGACTGTTAGTCATCTGGCGTCGCCTAGGCATCGCGGGCGGATGCTTTGGTTGCGTAACTCAGCGGCGCGCAAGGAAAGAAGCGGCGCACGCAGGGCGATTTCGCTCCCGCGCGGAACTTCCCCCCTCCTCCGTGCTACGCGGGAAGAAATAGAGAGGCAGAGATAACGAGAGAGGAAATAGACTTGCCGCCGGCCTGCCGCAGCTCTGCTCTTTTCCCCTTCCCTTCGTGGCAACTCCCCCAGCGGAGGATCCTGGTTCCGGACGCGGCAACTCCCGGCGCGGCGCATCAAATCCCCGCGTGGGGCCGCGCCGCCTCACATCCTTGTGGACCTCCACATCGTATCCCCTCAAACAGGGGCTGAATCGAGCCGTGCCCTGCTTGATTGAAGATTGCTGGCCTTCGATTTCCTTCCGCCGGCCATCGATTTTGCTTCCTCCGGCCCCCAGCTCCAGCCTAGCTTCTTCCCGCCGGGCACCAGCCACCTGCAAACCGAAGTATGCTTCTCCCCCTCTTCGTCTCCCCTTCCTCTTTGGCTCTGTCTGTATATACTATATAGTCGATTGCCTGATGCATGTGCCCCTGCCCTGTGCTTAGTCATTAGCTCATTAGAGACTAACTTGTGGCTAGCTGAGACATTTCAGATTTGCTATTTTGCTACTTTATACTGTCACTAGTAGTCTAGTGCAGTGCTGCAGTAGTATTCTAGTAGCACTACTTATCATGCTTATTATGGTCTAAGAATTGGTAATATTAAGGTTGATTTGCTTCTGATTTTTTATGTCATTACATATTTATATGTTTGTATGACGTCGCCTAGGCGTCCACCTTATTTGTCTAGGCGTCCGGAAGGGGGTCGCTCGCCTCGCCTCGCCTTACCGCCTTTTAAACCATGATATGTACCAGGTAGTTTTTACATCTATGCTAGAATTCACGCATATAAAATTAATGGAATTCTACATTAATACCCATCAGAAGGCTCCGTTATTGCTGCTGCTAAAGTTCACTAAAATGGAAACTTTCCCTTCAACCAAGCAATCTGAGCATGATGTGGTACCATGTTCCTTGCATAAAAGCATACCTGTGACAATATTTTAGCACATTCTGCCATCGTAGACAATTCTCGTCTCTGTGATGCAGCATCAAACCGAGCTAACAATCTATTCTCCAATTCTGCACAAAAAGTAATAATTCACCACCACATACTAATATAATCTCTACATCAAGCTGAAAGGAAGCAAACTCACCGTTACAATATTCTTGGAGATTTGCAACAGCAACCTCCAAACCACGGCTTGCATTAGCAGAGCCTACAGCTGATGTTACACCATGTCTACCAACATCCTCCTCGGCAAATGATCCTACACATTATTAAAACATGTAACTACTTGAGCAACATGTTATACCTAAATGTGTGAATCGACATCATGAGGAAATGCAGATTATGAGACTTTGCTTGAAAGAGTTTTGCTTAGTTTTAAATGTCCACCAATGCTGCTAAAACCACCAAAAAAAATCACCATATAGAAATGCATGCGCATATCAACTTAGCGTGGTGTTTTCCAATTAGACATTTATCAACTAAATGGGCAGTAACCAGGAGAAGGAAAGAACCTAAGAACAGCATAAGAATATGTAACAGCTCAGTTAGAGCTTACGCAATTTTTGTGCAATTGAAGCAGCCTCAGCAACACGGCTGTCATCAGAAAATAAAGGAGAAAGCTCCATAAGGTCCCCAGGTGTGCTGTTGAACTCCATCAGATACTGTAACAGAAGCATATCTCAGTTTCAGTTAAACGGGACCATGAAAAACATCATCCGATTGAAATAGTTACCATGCTAGCATCAAATTAAAACAAGTATGCTACCTTGATGAGATCTATCGTCTGACTAGCAGTTTCCCTCTGGGATTCTGCGCTCTGACAGACAAGAGAAGAAGACATTAAACATGAAGTCAAAAAAAAACACTAAACCAAAGAGTAAAGTCACACCTCAGAATCATCTAATATGGACAATAATTAGAGGCATCAATCCTGCACAGGAGAAGTTACCTGTAAATGATCACCGATTTTTGCTGCTGTTTGACCAACACTGGATATGCGGGAATCCAACCTAGCAAAGCTATCAAATAGTCCATCCACACCTTTCTCGAGCTGGGGAGAACAATAAAACAATTAATATGAAAAGAAACATAAACCACTAGTTCAACATCATTGTTAAAATGTATACAAGAATATACTGATAAGAGGGGGTCTTCTCTTAATTAATTCCAATGGTCATTCTAAAACTCTAACTTGAATTTCATTAAGACTTCTAGCCTAAATGGATTTATGTATGATGTATCTTGACCATCGAATATAACTAGCTTGCTGCATGGGACAGCGGAAGAGCACCAAAGAGGTTATAGCATTTACAAAACTTTCTATGCTAGAATTTCCTTTGGTGATGGTCTAATTGATTATAAGCATACGAGGACAAGAAATCAAAGGAGAGTATCATCCACCACCACTAGCCACAAAATTTCAACTGACGTGAACAGAGGATCTCACACGAAAGCAAACTATGCTGGCTCCATACCGCAAAGGTGCATAATAAAATGTGTGCCAACCAAAACAAACACAATAGATGTTATGGACCTGACTGGATCCTCAGCCAACTCAGACTCAGCAGTCCCATAGCTGGCTGAGATATTTATATATCTATGTATGTATTCGATTCGCAGTCTGGCAGGTAAATTTCCAAAGCTTATCTAGTGTTTCAAAAGCTAGCCATATACTCCTACCACCTAGTACATAAAGAATCCCAGGTTTGTCAAGTAATAATCAGTAAAGGCCTCTGCCCATCAAAATGGGCTTTGATGAAAGCCTCTTCTCGACAGGAAAAGCCTGATGATTAGAGGGCAATTTACCCCCGTCGTATTATTTTTAGCTAGCGAGAGCAGGCAGTCAGCAGTGTTGTCCCCTCCCATGGCTTATCTGTACTGTATACATCCATGAAGTTGAAACTGTCAACTGAAGGCTGGCTATTTGGCCGGTTACTAGATTGACTCATGTGTCCATATCTTTCTTTACAGAATACCAGATCTATTTGGTCGTTTGAAAAAATAGAAAGAACGGATGGTCTTTCGTCTTAACCATATTCCTGAACCAGATTGGTGGACAGTTAAATGTGACTTAATTGAATATGGTAAAGACTAGGGTCAGTTCATCAATTTTCCTTCTTTTGTGGAAAGAGGTGAACAGGGAGTGCGCCAAGCCATCAAATTATTCACACGAGTAAATCATATTCTCTTATCTGAGGATCCAAATGAGGAAAAAAAATAACCAAGACGTATACGTGAAACAACTCCGTTGGGTGTGCAACTGTGATCTATGGCTGGAATTGAAAGGAATTTGAGCTTTTCCTTCTGACCAATAGGTTTCCTATGGTTCTTTGTGGTTTCATCTGCACATATTCATTCACTTATCATTAATTATTTTCCTAGAACAATACCAAGTGCGCTAATCATGGACAAATATAAAAACCCTGTGCAAGCATGGCACTAACCTCACCGAGCGTCTTGCGATGCTTGGTGTCCTGCACGGCCACCTCCTTCTTCAGATTCTGGAGCCTCTTGTCAATCTGTCAACCAAAAACCAGAAAACATCACACAACAACATCGCCAGCCAACCAACCACCCACTCAATTCAATCAGTAAGCAAGCCGGCAATGGCATGTAAACAACGGCCAGCATTCAGCGCCACGGGCAGAAGGGGGGCGGGGAATGACAGACCTGCCTGCGGAGGTCGACGAGCTCCTTGCACGAGTGCTTGAACAGCCCGAGCAGCTCGTCGACCGCGGGGAAGACGGGCGGGGCCGCCCCGAGCACGGGTGGGGGAGGCGGAGGCGCGGGCGCGGCGTCGTCCTCCCCGCGGTACTCCGGGAGCAGCTCGTCCACCAGGCCCCCGAACAGCGCGTCGAATGAGAAGTCCCCCTGCACGGCACGCACAACGGCACAACACAGTGAGAGCACATCGCGGCGGAGACAGCCAAAATCACAGCCGAATCGGAGAGGGGGACGGGAGGAGGGGGAGACCTACCTTGAAGTCCTCGAGGTCAAGGGTGAGGGGGAGCGCCGCGGCGGGGTCGGCGGCCGTAGGCATGGCGGGCGGAGATCTGGCGGGGATCCCTTCCCTTCCCTCCTCTTCTCCAAGGCGGGCGTCGGAATGGGAAGCCGGCGGTGTCGCTTCCGTTTGTTCGATCCGGAGGGGTTGGGGGACGGAAGGGACGAGAAATGTGGAACGGAACGAGACGGAACGGAGGCCGCGGCGGCTGGGAAGGAGAAGACAACGGAACGGATCTAGGATGAGTTGAACGTTAAAACCTGCAACCGCGTCGCGTTACAGCAACACTGCACATTGGGGACTCTTTTTTTTTTTGGTTCAAGATCTTTTTTTACTGTTTTGATTTGATTGGATTTCTATCTTATGAAGAAAATGCATTTGTGCAAAGGGTGAAGGAAAATGATTGGAATTAAGGAGGCAGAAAAGATTTATGACATATCATACAACTGTATACAATTTGCAAAGTTGAATTTAAAAGTCGAGATACAAAATTGGAAAATCTAAAAACCAAAACATACAACACATATATTGTTTTCATCCATGTTATGCTTTTTTTTCATGTGTTTTATATTTCATAGCGCACAGAACAAAATCGAGTTTAGTTCGTATGCTTTATGCCACTACTTTTTTAAGTGAAAAAAGGGAAAAGACTTTTATAGAGCATAATAATTAGTCCTCCCTCACAATAGAGAAATAATTCATACCTATGAACCCAATATATACGCAGTCATATTTCCATCATTTCTTAGGTCATAGTTGAGTCTAGAAATTCTTCTATATATGCAATATTCTTAGAAAATAAATTAGTATTGTGGGATTATAAAAATAGTTTTAAGATGAATGTATGCGTATGATGTTATTGTTTCATATTAAATATTTTCAAGAGTGTGACCATATCTTGTCGAAAACATCAATTTTTTTTACCAAAGAGAATAACAAAATAATCTATTTCAAAAATGGGATGGAACGAATGCCCAAAGTTTTCCATAATTTAACGCATGCTAGCTTGTACAACAAAAGCAACTCTGTCCTGCAGTTGATCCTCTTAATCCTTTGAGATCAGAAGGTATGAATTTAGGGAGATGCCGCTGTTTAAATGCCTTTTAGTCGACAAGTAGGAACCGTGTGATTCAAACCACATTCAGCAGCCCACATCATAACATCACCNCGTGGATCTGCTTCAATCCACAAGCCGTCCAGTAAGGGGCGCAGGCCGGTGCTCCTGGCGTCTGGACTTCGGGCGGGCAGCCCTGGCGTGGCGGCCCGGGCGTCCTCGGCCCTCCCCCGCAGGCTCACACCGCCCTCGGCGCTCCTCCTGCAGCAGTGTCGGCCCCATCCCCCTCCTGGGATCAGGCCGGCCTGGTGGCTGCTCTCCAACAGATGGCTCTTCAAGGCAATGCATGGGTGATGGACACCGGCGCCTCCACACACATGCACTCCTCGGACGGTATACTCCTCTCTCGCCTCCCTGCTGCTCATTCTTCGATTACCGTAGGCAATGGTGCACGTATTCCTGTCACATCCCGAGGTTCCTCCATCCTTCATACTGATACGTCTAAATTCGCTTTGAACAATATCCTTGTCGCTCCGTCTATCATTCGCAACTTACTTTCTGTTCGTCAATTCACTCGCGGCAATAGTTGTTCCATCGAGTTTGACGCCTTTGGTTTCTCTGTCAAGGAACCCACGACGGGACGCGTGATTCTTCGCTCCAATAGTGATGGCGACCTCTACACCATGCCCACAGCCGCCCCTGTCGCCCAAGCCATGCTAGCAGCCTCTTCATCCCTGTGGCATCGTCGTCTCGGTCATCCTGGTCCAGCAGCCTTAGATTTTCTTAAGAAGAACAATTTGATTTCATGTAATAAAGCAGATCGCTCGCTTTGTCATGCCTGTCAGCTTGGCAAACACGCGCGTCTCCCCTTTAGTACCTCTAGTTCTCACACTGTTTCTCCTTTTGAGATCGTTCATTGTGATGTCTGGACCTCTCCGATTTCTAGTATATCTGGCTGCTCTTACTATTTGGTTCTGCTGGACGATCTTACGCACTATTGTTGGACGTTTCCCCTTAAGCACAAATCCGAGGTTCATCAGCATATTGTTGATTTTATCTCCTTTGTTCGCACACAGTTCAGCCTTCCTGTCAAATGCTTTCAAGCAGATAACGGGACCGAGTTTGTGAATCACGCTATGCATAGTACTCTTCTTGCTAACGGCATCGTTTTTCACCTATCCTGTCCCTATACCTCTCCACAGAATGGTAAGGCTGAACGTGTCCTTCGTACGCTTAACAATTCAGTGCGCACTCTTCTCCTCCATGCATCCATGCCGCCCAAATACTGGGCAGAGGCTCTCGGCAGCAGCGACTTATTTGCTAAATCGCCGCCCATCCTCTGCCATTGCCAGCGAGATCCCTCACACTCGTCTATTCGGTTCCCCACCCACCTATGATCACTTGCGCGTGTTCGGTTGCTTATGCTATCCAAACCTGCAAGCGACATCCGCCCACAAGCTAGCGCCGCGCTCCGCAGCCTGTGTCTTCTTAGGGTACCCTTCCTCTCACAAGGGGTATCGCTGCCTCGATTTGGATACGCGACGGATTTTTATCTCTCGACATGTCGTCTTCGATGAGCTAAATTTTCCCTTCGCGACCCAACCCTCTACCGCTTCCACTAGCTCCCTTGATTTCTTACTCGGGGACGACTTGGATATTGCACCTTGTTCTACTAATCATGCAGCTGGTGGTTCTTCTGCGGCCGCTCCGTCCTCCATGGACGTTGCAGCTGGTCGCTCTCCTGCGGTCGCTCCGTCCCCCATGGACGTTGAGCAGCCGCTACCTGCACCTGATAGGCGCGGTTCAGGACCCCCATCAGGCTCTCCTACTCCGGGCGGGAGTTCTGCTGCTGCTGCTCCAGGCGGACTCGCTGCTGGTTCAGGCGCTCCGGCTGTGGCTGATCGCTTCAGCTACGTGTACAGCCGGCGCCCCCGTCCGGCTCCTGCAGTCCCTGCTGCACCTGTGGCGCCACCTGCAGCGCCCCTGGCGTCTCCTGCGCCCATGACTGGAGCAGCTGCGACGCTTCCTGGTCCGGTGGCTGGACTGGTCCCTGGACGTGTAGTCCATGGTCCACTCCCTGTTCGACGCTATGGAGCTTCCGCCGCCTCGCTTCGGTCACCATCGCCTCCTCGACGTCCTATGCACAGTGACTCTCCAGCACCTCAGGCCTTGCGACGGATTACTCGTCTTCAGTCCGGTACTATTCCGCCAGTTAATTATCGGAATTTGTCTGCTGATCACTCGGCTCCTTCTCCTGTTCCGGCTAATTATCGCAGTGCTCTTGCTGATCCTAATTGGCGGGCTGCTATGGCTGATGAGTATTAGGCTTTGCTGGACAACAGCACTTGGAAACTGGTTCCTCGTCCTTCTGGTGCTAATATTGTTACTGGGAAGTGGATTTATAAGCATAAATTCAACTCCGATGGCTCTCTGCGCGACATAAGGCTCGTTGGGTTGTTCGTGGTTTCTCGCAGCAGCATGGCATTGACTATGATGAAACATTCAGTCCCGTGGTCAAACCAGGGACTATTCGGACTGTTTTGACTATTGCAGCTTCTCGCCAATGGCCGATTCATCAGTTGGATGTCAAGAATGCTTTTCTTCACGGTCACCTCGATGAAGTTGTTTATTGTCAGCAGCCCCCTGGTTTTGTTGATCCAGCTCATCCCGACTACGTCTGTCTTCTTCAGAAATCACTGTATGGCTTGAAGCAAGCTCCTCGTGCCTGGTACCAGCGGTTTGCCACATATATTCGACAGTTGGGTTTTGTTCCATCAGTTTCGGACACCTCTCTTTTTGTCTACACAGATGGTGACAAGACTGCATATCTTCTTCTATATGTCGATGATATTGTGTTGACTGCATCCTCCACCACATTGCTTCAGGACATCATCAGTCGGCTTCACAGTGAATTCGCCATGACAGATTTGGGAGATCTTCATCACTTCTTGCATATGACAGTAACTCGCTCCTCAGACGGTCTATTTCTTTCTCAGCGACAATATGCTTTGGATATTCTACAGCGTGCTGGCATGAGTGATTGCCATTCTACGATGACGCCTGTTGATACTAAAGCCAAGTTGTCCGCCTCTGATGGTCCGCCTGTGGCCGATCCTTCTGCCTACAGGAGTCTGGCTGGTGCTCTGCAGTATCTGACTCTCACTCGCCCTGATCTTGCGTATGCCGTGCAGCAAGTCTGTCTCTTCATGCATGATCCTCGCGAGTCTCATCTGGCGCTTCTCAAGCGCATCCTGCGCTATGTGAAGGGTACTCTGTCCTATGGTCTTCGCATTGGCACTGGTCCTGTTGATTCTCTTACAGCCTACTCTGATGCTGATTGGGCTGGCTGTCCTGACTCCAGACGTTCCACCTCAGGTTACTGTGTTTTTCTGGGCGATACTTTGGTTTCCTGGTCGTCTAAACGACAGACTACGGTGTCCCGATCCAGTGCTGAGGCAGAATATCGGGCTGTTGCACATGCAGTGGCTGAATGTTGTTGGCTGCGACAGCTTCTTCAGGAACTTCATGTCCCTCTTCCTAAGGCTACGCTCGTCTTTTGTGACAATGTTAGCGCTGTTTACATGGCTGCAAATCCTGTTCATCATCGACGAACGAAGCATATTGAGATTGACATTCACTTCGTCCGCGAGAAGGTGGCTTTAGGCCAAGTTCGTGTTCTTCACGTTCCTTCGTCGCGTCAGTTTGCTGACATTATGACTAAGGGTCTACCTGTACAGTTATTTACTGATTTTAGGCTCAGTCTAGGTGTTTCTGAGGACTCCCCTGCGACTGCGGGCGGGTGTTAGACATATAGTGTTGTATATGTGCTTGTATTGTATTTCTTGTACCAAGCCTATACGGCCTATATAATGAAAGGTCACCCCCCCCATTGGGTGAGAGGTGTTTCCCAATTCTCTACAGCTAGAATTCACGTATATAAAAATTAATGGAATTCTACATTAATACCCATGAGAAGGCTCTGTTATTGCTGCTGCTGAAGTCCACTAAAATGGAAACTTTCCCTTCAACCAAGCAATCTGAGCATGATGTGGTACCATGTTCCTTGCATAAAAGCATACCTGTGACAATATTTTAGCACATTCTGCCATCGTAGACAATTCTCGTCTCTGTGATGCAGCATCAAACCGAGCTAACAATCTATTCTCCAATTCTGCACAAAAAGTAATAATTCACCACCACATACTAATATAATCTCTACATCAAGCTGAAAGGAAGCAAACTCACCGTTACAATATTCTTGGAGATTTGCAACAGCAACCTCCAAACCACGGCTTGCATTAGCAGAGCCTACAGCTGATGTTACACCGTGTCTACCAACATCCTCCTCGGCAAATGATCCTATACATTATTAAAACATGTAACTACTTGAGCAACATGTTATACCTAAATGTACGAATCGACATCATGAGGAAATGCAGACTATGAGACTTTGCTTGAAAGAGTTTTGCTTAGTATTAAATGTCCACCAATGCTGCTAAAACCACCAAAAAAAATCACCATATAGAAATGCATGCACATATCAACTTAGCGTGGTGTTTTCCAATTAGACATTTATCAACTAAATGGGCAGTAACCAGGAGAAGGAAAGAACCTAAGAACAGCATAAGAATATGTAACAGCTCAGTTAGAGCTTACGCAATTTTTGTGCAATTGAAGCAGCCTCAGCAACACGGCTGTCATCAGAAAATAAAGGAGAAAGCTCCATAAGGTCCCCAGGTGTGCTGTTGAACTCCATCAGATACTGTAACAGAAGCATATCTCAGTTTCAGTTAAACGGGACCATGAAAAACATCATCCGATTGAAATAGTTACCATGCTAGCATCAGATTAAAACAAGTATGCTACCTTGATGAGATCTATCGTCTGACTAGCAGTTTCCCTCTGGGATTCTGCGCTCTGACAGACAAGAGAAGAAGACATTAAACATGAAGTCAAAAAAAAACACTAAACCAAAGAGTAAAGTCACACCTCAGAATCATCTAATATGGACAATAATTAGAGGCATCAATCCTGCACAGGAGAAGTTACCTGTAAATGATCACCGATTTTTGCTGCTGTTTGACCAACACTGGATATGCGGGAATCCAACCTAGCAAAGCTATCAAATAGTCCATCCACACCTTTCTCGAGCTGGGGAGAACAATAAAACAATTAATATGAAAAGAAACATAAACCACTAGTTCAACATCATTGTTAAAATGTATACAAGAATATACTGATAAGAGGGGGTCTTCTCTTAATTAGTTCCAATGGTCATTCTAAAACTCTAACTTGAATTTCATTAAGACTTCTAGCCTATTTGGATTGATGTATGATGTATCTTGACCATCGAATATAACTAGCTTGCTGCATGGGACAGCGGAAGAGCACCAAAGAGGTTATAGCATTTACAAAACTTTCTATGCTAGAATTTCCTTTGGTGATGGTCTAATTGATTATAAGCATACGAGGACAAGAAATCAAAGGAGAGTATCATCCACCACCGCTAGCCACAAAATTTCAACTGACGTGAACAGAGGATCTCACATGAAAGCAAACTATGCTGGCTCCATACCGCAAAGGTGCATAATAAAATGTGTGCCAACCAAAACAAACACAATAGATGTTATGGACCTGGCTGGATCCTCAGTCAACTCAGACTCAGCAGTCCCATAGCTAGCTGAGATATTTATATATCTATGTATGTATTCGATTCGCAGTCCGGCAGGTCAATTTCCAAGGCTCATCTAGTGTTTCGAAAGCTAGCCATATACTCCTACCACCAAGTACATAAAGAATCCCAGGTTTGTCAAGTAATAATCAGTAAAGGCCTCTGCCCATCAAAATGGGCTTTGATGAAAGCCTCTTCTCGACAGGAAAAGCCTGATGATTAGAGGGCAATTTACCCCTGTCGTATTATTTTTAGCTAGCGAGAGCAGGCAGTCAGCAGTGTTGTTCCCTCCCATGGCTTATCTGTACTGTATACATCCATGAAGTTGAAACTGTCAACTGAAGGCTGGCTATTTGGCCGGTTACTAGATTGACTCATGTGTCCATATCTTTCTTTACAGAATACCAGATCTATTTGGTCGTTTGAAAAAATAGAAAGAACAGATGGTCTTTCGTCTTAACCATATTCCTCAACCAGATTGGTGGACAGTTAAATGTGACTTAATTGAATATGATAAAGACTAGGGTCAGTTCATCAATTTTCCTTCTTTTGTGGAAAGAGGTGAACAGGGAGTGCGCCAAGCCATCAAATTATTCACACGAGTAAATCATATTCTCTTATCTGAGGATCCAAATGAGGAAAAAAAATAACCAAGACGTATACGTGAAACAACTCCGTTGGGTGTGCAACTGTGATCTATGGCTGGAATTGAAAGGAATTTGAGCTTTTCCTTCTGACCAATAGGTTTCCTATGGTTCTTTGTGGTTTCATCTGCACATATTCATTCACTTATCATTAATTATTTTCCTAGAACAATACCAAGTGCGCTAATCATGGACAAATATAAAAACCCTGTGCAAGCATGGCACTAACCTCACCGAGCGTCTTGCGATGCTTGGTGTCCTGCACGGCCACCTCCTTCTTCAGATTCTGGAGCCTCTTGTCAATCTGTCAACCAAAAACCAGAAAACATCACACAACAACATCGCAGCCAACCAACCACCCACTCAATTCAATCAGTAAGCAAGCCGGCAATGGCATGTAAACAACGGCCTGCATTCAGCGCCACGGGCAGAAGGGGGGGCGGGGAATGACAGACCTGCCTGCGGAGGTCGACGAGCTCCTTGCACGAGTGCTTGAACAGCCCGAGCAGCTCGTCGACGGCGGGGAAGACGGGCGGGGCCGCCCCGAGCACGGGTGGGGGAGGCGGAGGCGCGGGCGCGGCGTCGTCCTCCCCGCGGTACTCCGGGAGCAGCTCGTCCACCAGGCCCCCGAACAGCGCGTCGAACGAGAAGTCCCCCTGAAAGGCCCGCACGGCACAGTGAGAGCACACCGCGGCGGAGACAGCCAAAATCACAGCCGAATCGGAGAGGGGGACGGGAGGAGGGGAGACCTACCTTGAAGTCCTCGAGGTCAAGGGTGAGGGGGAGCGCCGCGGCGGGGTCGGCGGCCGTAGGCATGGCGGGCGGAGATCTGGCGGGGATCCCTTTCCCTTCCCTCCTCTTCTCCGAGGCGGGCGTCGGAATGGAATGCCGGCGGTGTCGCTTCCGTTTGTTCGATCCGGAGGGGTTGGGCTTGGGCTTGGGGGACGGAAGGGACGAGAAATGTGGAACGGAACGGAGGCTGCGGCGGCTGGGAAGGAGAAGAGAACGGAACGGATCTAGGATGAGTTGAACGTTAAAACCTGCAACCGCGTTACAGCGACAATAGCGCGAGCACATTTGGTGGTGTTTAACAGGCTGTCTCATGCAGTGACGTGTAATCTTAAGACGGCTAAACAGACATGTATAATAGTTTGTTTTATAAGTTGTCTTCTAGTAATCAATAATTCTTTAATTTGTGTATATAAAAATAGATATTTGTGAGATGCATGGCAGCAACAACTCGTACAATGGTGATTGAGTTGTCTCATAGTCCTAAATTTTAGCTTTGAGGTGATTGCTTCACGAAACAATCACCTTATTCTCTTACCTCACTCTCTCTCTTTCACATCATCAAAAATCTTACGTGGAACTGCATGAGACAACCTATGAGGCCGTCTAGGTGTAGCAATGTACTTGCGCTTACACGCTGAGGGCTTGTTCTTAAAAAAAACACTTAGAACGTGTCCCGGGTTCTAGATTTTTTTTTTTTACTGTTTTGATTCGATTGGATTGGATTTCTATCTTATGAAAAAAAAAGCATTTGTACGAAAGAGAGTGATCGGAACTAAGGAGGCAGAAAAAATTTATGATATAGCATACAACTGTATACAATTTGCAAGGCTAAACTCAAAGTCGAGAGACAAAATTGGAAAATCTAAAAACCAAAAGATACAACACATATATTGTTTTCATCCATGTTATACTTTTTTCCATGTGCTTTCAACTTCATCGCGCACACAACAAAATTGAGTTTAGTTCGCATGCTTTATGCTATTATTTTTTTTCAAGTGAAAAAAGAAAAAGACTTTCATAGAGCATAATAATTGGTCCTCCCTCACAATAGAGAAATAATTCATACCAATGAACCCAACATATACGCAATCATATTTCCATCATTTCTTAGGTCATAGTTGAGTCTAGAAATTCTTCTATGTATGGAATATTCTTAGAAAATAAATTAGTATTGTGGGATAATAAAAATAGTTTTAAGATGAATGTACGCGTATGATGTTATTGTTTCATATTAAATATTTTCAAGAGTGACCATATCTTAAAACTATTTTCATCTTCCCGTCGTGCCCGATGGCGTCCTCGCTGCTGAGCACTGCCCCTGGCTCAGCACAGCTCACAGGCTTTCAAGTCTAAACCGCTGGGTAGGGTTGGTCACCTTCCTCCTCCGGCAGGAAACCAAACCTCCCCTAACCTGCAGCGGTGGCGCCCTTTCGGGCACATGAACAAGGCCACGATACACACAATGACACAATAGAACCACCAAAAATGCTCATTTGTGAGCTTAAATGGCACCTGCTTAAAAGAACACTTCCCATTTGGTATTATTTTCTCGCAACACCGTTTAGAGAAACCAATGTAGATTTACAACTTCCTATGTCAATATATAGATACACTGTCATACATTTGAGTCAAAAACCTACACTTCCACTCCCTGTCAGGTATTCAAACAGACCGGGTGCACTCCACAAATGCGCGACGTCATAACAAGGCACGTCCGCATTCATCGCAAAAGAATACACAAATGAACACAAACATCTGAACTAGAAATTTCATTCCCTGCCTTTGCAAGGAACTGACATCGAGCACTCTGCACAAACGACTGGACGACTTGACAGGTAAATTCGGAGTAAACACAGAGGGCAGAAGGGCCAAGCAAGAATTTACAAAAGAATGGCTGAAAAAAAGAGAAAATGCACCGCCACCAGAATGCTTTGTAGGTCGCTGACGCTGATTACAATAGGTGGGTGTAATTTCAACTATGACCATAAAGTGTTCTGGGCACCTTGGGTTGAGAGGGAACTCTACATAATTGCACAGTTGCACTTTGATTCGACCTTTGGAGGCTTCATGCTGTCAGATGTCCTTGAAAATTCAGGAACCGGCCTCACAGGTACAGGATCTTTAGCGACAACTTCCATCTTTGCAGTTTCTGCGACTGTTCCATCATTTGATCTTTTCCTATGTCTTTGCATTCGTCTGTGGGGTGGCTTACTATCGCCCCTTGGAATGGATTGCCCTACCATACTAACTGTTGGGCGAGGAGCAGAAGCGAGTTCTGACTGTTGCTCACGGTCCAGTCCAATTGTTGCAGCCCTGTATGCAATGTCATGAGCAATGGAACTGCAGAAGAGAACTGTATCCGTAGCCTCTTCTAGACTGAAGCATCTCTGAATTTGTTCCCTTGATGCCTCCACTTTAGCCAGTGATTCTTCTACAGATCAGACATAAACTAGTGTTAATTAATTGAAATAGACACCAAATACAATTAACCAAATTCAGATTGAAAATGTGCTGGACTTGCAGCATAACTACAGCAAGGATAGACAGGAATGCGTAACCGACCTTAGTTGGCTGACTTTAAGCACGCACAGAAATGCATTAAACTATTGATACCGTGTGTTAACGTGTGCAGTGTGTAAGCTATCTCGGTCGATACTCGATACAGCTCATCTCTCCCTTATATACTATCTAAACTTAATATGCAGTGCTAAATTATATCCCTCTCTCTCCCCTAAGTCCAGTACTACATATGGATTGAAGACTGAGGCTTGTGTTGTGAACCTGTGATACATCCATTTTATTGAAGACTCAAGAGTGTATTATATTCTATTATGTTGTATTATGTTCCTTGAGACTTACATTACACATGCATTAAATACAGCCATGAATACTCATGAAGAAACCATGTTCTTGAGTCTTGACATTCTTCAACATAGGGGTATTTGGTTTGATACTAACTTTACCCCACCAGCATAGACATCCATACCTCTCTAGTCAAGTTATGTGTTATCTTCAGATAAAAAACAACAAGGAAGCATTACATGGATGGCATATTGCATCTGCCTTGCCACACTAACCGACTCAGGAATCCTTTTTCTCCACTCTGGTGTGAACTGTGAATTTGGTTGTAATACAATCAAGGATACAAAATCCAGATTATTAGGTTAGGCAAATTAACCAGTCCAGTTCAGTACGGCTAGTAACCAGCAATAACCAGATGGTTGTACGGTATTATTCCTGTTAGCAATTTTTATTTCGTTCCTTCTACACTTGTATCCTCAAAGTTGTTTGTTTGTTTGTTTGTTAACAAGCTCTGACACTATGACAACTTCAAAAAAGGTATGCAATCACACTGTACTTGCAACAAAATAAAAAGATGCTCCTACCTAACTCCCTTGTCTAAATCTTGAGGAAACAAAATAAGTGCTACTGAAAAATCACTAGAATGCCAAATGGAGCCAAATCACTGAAAACATGCCGATCAAATAGGATTCATTACGTACATAATGAAAAATGATTGCAGTACACATCACTTGCAAGAATACTGAAAACACGAGAGAACCAGAACTTTGTGGAGCTAACAAGTGCATATAAAAGTTAACATGTCGTCAATACATACCATTACCAGGAAGCTCCATTGTGTTTGCCTCCGTTGCAGAAATCAACATATCCTCCTCAGAGATGACAGATACACAACCATCATCCAACCTATTTGCCTCATTAGAAGCTGGAACTGCTTCATACTGCATTTGGTAATTATCGACGCCACATTCATCATCTGGATGTTCTGGAGTGCCAGCTGAATAGCACCGAGTGACGGCAGATGTACCTTCTTCAGTTTTTGGCATGCAACTTTTGTCGGGAGCCAAAGAAAGTGGGATACTGCTATGCGTTTTGATATCTGATAAACATGAGTTGGCACTAAAGTTATCACTATGAACCGTCCCACCTGCACTTTGGTTCTGAATCGCTACATCTCCAAATGAATCAATGTCATCATTAACAATAGCCTGTGCAGCAGACCAGCACTCTATAGCGCTTGAGAGTGTGTACTTACATGACTCATCAGGTTCCTCAGTACAAATCATGGTTCTTGAAGCACTGCTTTCTGAATTGTCAGTTAGGAAGCCAGTGTCTACAATTGCATTACTCCGAGGACAAACTGAAACTGAACAGTTGCTGGTTGACACATCTGACATGGATGCAATGCTTTGGCAACTTATGGTACTACTTATCTGGGACTTCTCAAAGTCATAACGATTACTACTTTTAAGGCGCTCCAAATGTACTGATTGCCTTGAAGACCCTTGATCAATGGATGAAGCAGCTGATGAACTGTCCCATCCAATGGTACGCTTCAGCGTGCTGACACTATCCTTTGTATAATAGGGTTCTGGACAGAGAATGTTAGCAGCAGCTAAAGGTCTTCCTTCTACAACAGGCCATTTGTTGCTGCTTGGTTTCTGCAGTAAGAGTACTGAAATCCCAGCACCCTCAGTATTTTCATCCTTCAGATTTAGATGCTCAGATGATCCCATTTTACGAGAGCTGACAATGGTAAGTGTATCAGAGACAGATTCAATGTTTTCATATATTGACTCTGGCAGGCATTTGGACACCTCATTGTGGTGTTTGGCGGTTTGGTCTCTCAAAATATCACACTCAATTACAGATGTTGGTTCTTTTTGTTGACAGTCACTTACCCTACATTGATGAGATGAAATATCAATGCCATAGCCTAGTGGAGGGTCGCCAATATCATATGGCCTTAAATTCTGAGAAACAACATTCTCCCCATGTTGCTGTGACAACATTCTGTTAGTTGTATCCATTGTTGACTGAGATTGAGGACACTTTTGCAGAATACCAGCTTGAGGTGCCTCATTCACCAGCTGACTGTCAAGAGATGACTTCTTGACATCTTTGCAGTCTGGGGTTGTATGTGGAGCTTCCCATGCAGTACAAGGTTTAGAATTTGTAGTTTTGAGGTCTTGTTGATGTGTTTCCTCTAAAGTTTGTATCTTGGGATCCACAAAATGAACCTCATCTGCTAAGGCACATTCTTCACAGAAATCAACATCTTCATCAACTTCTATAGCATTGAATAACTTACCACACCTAGTGCATGTTGCCATTTTAGTGTGTCCGACCTTAGAACTACTTGCAACATTACATGAAGTCTTAGCTATTCTCCTTTCCATATTGAGGTCCTCTATGGTGCTTTCTGCGTGTTTTACCGTGCTTGGAGATTCTGGGCCAGTAACTGATAAACTGAACCGATGGCAACTGGGCCCTTCATTTGGTCCATCCATTTTATCAAACATAGATATATCATGTATTACGGAACTAGGTTTTTCTTGACATTCACCGACTACATCACTCTGTTCTTGGTCATTACCAATACAAGGGCCAGAAGTGACACCATGCTCAGATTTTATATTACTGCCCATCTTGAGTGAGGAATTGTGTGACAACAGAGATGAGGGTACATCATCTCCTTTGACAGCACCAAATGTGGTGGAAGGAACATTTGATAGAAGTGGCCTGAACTTATCTTGAGGAGCTTTGCGATGATCCTGAAAAAGGAGTATAAAATTTTGTTATAGTGTGGACAATCCAAAAGGAATGCATCAAACAAGAAGGGGCTCTCACATGCATTAGAAGTAGATCAACTACACAAATAAATCAGTTTAGGTGCACAACAAATGCAGTTCTACAGGAGAAGCTGAATTATAAAATGACTACAGAATAACTTATGATATGTTAATCACGAACAAGGTCATGTGAAGCCAGTAATACAACTGATCAAGTATAGTGTTGGCCACAAAATACTGGCAGAGTACAAACCATGTCTGTTTTTCAAGGATCCTGTCAAACAAGGCAATGATGACCTTTCACGCACAGATCACAATGAGTAAAAATGATCGTGGTAAAAGAAAGAACAACAAAATAACTAAGGATAGCAGGTTTTCAACTTTTACTAAATGCATCACTAATTGGCTTCAAGGGGGATTATATCATGTGAATATGTGATATAAAAACATTATATACCAGATATGAAAGGAACAGAAGTACAGAACAATGCTTACCATCAACCAAACTGCAGAATCAAAGGACCTCTTTGGAGCAGAACTAGGGGAGAAACTCTTGGATGGCTTCTTAGGTGATGCAATAGTTCTGGATTTCATTACCGACAAGTTCTTTCTTGCAGCTGGGCTACTTGAGTAACTAATTGGTATAGATTGCATGGACTCTAGATCATCTTCAGCAGAAGACGTTGCAGATGCTTTGCTGTACGAGCTGAAACGATCTCGGTCATTGCTGTGGGATGAGCTGGCTCTTCGCGGTGGAGTAGGAGACATAGATTGTCTTCTACCTCTCAAATTCATGTCCAATCCACTGAAAGATGAAGGAGATCCACCCCTTGAACGGGATACTGGACGATCTGACAGAGATGTGCGTAGATTTGGAGGTGCATCAAACGAGAAACCAGGATCACTTGACTGCCAACCTTGAAGTTTTGGTGAAGACGACCTGTTACTGGCTTTAACTGGTGAACTTCCCCTTCTTACATTTGAAATTGGGTCACTTGAACCAGTACTCAGCCTCCTTGAAGCAGGACTTGGTGACCTTCGTGGAGGTGTTAATGCCTTAGATGCCGGAGGAGTTGAAGACCTTCGTGATGGTGTTGCTGGTTGTAAAGAAAGTGGTGGGCTGCATCGGGAAGATGAATTTGATGATCTTGTCCTAGTCAACACAGTGCTGCTACATGAGCGTGGTGAAGGGCTAAGCCTACTTGGGCTTGCACTGCTTCTGTTAGATCTTCGAGTACTTTCCATCTGTGTAAAATCAGAAATGAATATTCACACTTGATAGGTAGGTCTTTTCAACTGAAAATTTTAAATACCAGGAACCTGTCATTTGTCATGAGGTAAGCACTCACTGTGGATGACCTCGAAATTGATGTCGGCTTAATTTGCGCCCTGCCCCTATGAGCCATACCAATGTGCTGGTTTTCCTCATCATCCAATGAACGAAAAAGTGGGGTCTCTGGTGGAGTCAGCAACCTGTTAAGAGAGAAGTTAGATGGCTGGCATGTGATAGCTTGAACCCGACATATAAAATGCCAATAAAACTATAGGCGAGTCGCAAGGTAGGTGGTTTTGGCCCTGGCCCTTGACAACAGGAAAAAAATGAAGGAATAGAGATACTATGTTGAAACTCAAATTCCCTAACTTGATGGCCAAGGCAAAGCTGGACCCAGCCACCAGCACTAGGCTGTGCAGCCCTGGATTCTGTGTCAGCAGTGGCTGCCCCTTGCCCCACACAGCAATATATACCGCAAATGACACAAGAACTACAGGTAAGTGGAGTTTGCTGTTTTAGACAGGACAAAGTCAAATAAAAATATGTGAAAGGTGCAGTCTGCAAGTATCAGAGTATACTATGATGGTTGGAACCTTACAATATTTTTTGTGTGCACTTCAGATAAGAAAACCTAAAACAAACTGACAGAAACGAGAGAGAGAGAGAGAGAGAGAGAGAGAGAGAGAGAGAGAGAGAGAGAGAATCTAGCTGAGAAAGCTTATTGGGGTGTACAGGAATCACACCAATCAGAAATCATCACTAAACAGAGACAAGTATGTTTTCTTATAAACTATAAAGCAATTACTCAACAACAGAGCAACACATGTTTACAAAAAAAAGGGAGAACTCAATTGCCCATATAAACTCATTGCATGCCAAGAATAAGAACTAACAAGAGAAAGGTTCTAATAATTGGTTGTTACTACTCAGATTGGTAAACAACATTTTTTCCTTGTATGTGGCATGGTAGAATATGAAAAAAAAAAGCACCAATTTTATTGAAAGTCCAAAACATAACAGAATGCTTAGTTATTGTTGGAGGGCTAATTTATATTCTTGAACAAGTAAAAGTCAAATTGGTATTGACTACTTTGAGGAGCATATATGATCATTATAGTTGGATCATGATGTCTCTAGATTCCTAGGTGTTGCTTAGTTGTAAAGTTGAGGTTGTAAAGTAAATTAGGAATTTACTACTAGCAGTGCTTAGCTAATGGTGAGTTGTCATTATGTATGACGGTTTGTAAGTCCTATAAAAGGACATGTACCCTCATAGTCTATGTAACCTTTGTAAGTTGAATAAAAGGGACATTACTAGCTCCATTGGTTCCTAGGGCCAACATTTGGTATCAGAGCCAGGTTAATGCCCAAGTATTTGCAGTTCAAGGAGATGTCGATCATCCCGGCAAACGCGGTGAAGGAGGTCGGCGTATCACTCTCGTACCCGATGCTCACCGCCACCAACTACTCCACCTGGGCGATCAGGATGAAGGCCAAAGTACGCTGCTACAATTGCCAAGGCTACGGGCATTACTCTTGGGAGAACAAGTGTGATGAGCTGAAGAAGAAGAAGAAGGAAGAGGCACTGCTTGCAATGGCGGATGCCGACGACGAGCCGACGTTGCTTTGAAGGTCGGCAAGAAGGTGATCAAATAATGGCAACAAGTAGATAATCTTGTTGTTTGCATTAGAAACATGTTTAGTTTTTTTGTGCATGTCAGTTTGTAATAGGCTAGTCCATGTGAGAAGAGTGCGTGCTACATGGCGTTGTGGCAAATCAGGAGTGAGTAGTGAGCTGATTGCCGGCCAGGAGGTGAGTGCATGCAGGTGTTCATGGAGTCAGCCATGCAGGGAATTGCGACCAGGAATTTGGCCAAGTATGTGGCCTGCATTCCTGGAGAGATGGCCGCGTTGATTAAGTGTCATGCATGTAGTTAGAGTAGGGGCTAAGCTAGTTGTGATCCGATTCTTGCGGCAAGTTGAGCACGTCGCAAGAAACGGCCACGCCGTTTTGTTTAGCTAGTGTGTGTCTTTAATTACTTCTCCATCATTGGGGAGTAAGCAACAGGACATCGATTAGGTGTGTTCTCCGTTGAAGTCTAGGGTGTCGAATAGGTGTGCTCTCCACCCGAAGACCTTGGTGCAGTAGAAGATCATGCTGTGTGAAATGGAAGATTGGGCTGCAAAAAAAAGATATCTCAAGAATATAAATTAAGGGGGAGATTGTTGGAGGTTAATTTATATTCTTGAACAAGTAAAAGTCAAATTGGTATTGACTACTTTGAGGAGCATACATGATCATTATAGTTGGATCATGATATCTCTAGATTCCTAGGTGTTGCTTAGTTGTAAAGTTGAGGTTGTACAAGTAAATTAAAAATTTACTACTAGCAGTGCTTAGCTAATGGTGAGTTGTCATTATGTATGACGGTTTGTAAGTCCTATAAAAGGACATGTACCCTCATAGTCTATGTAACCTTTGTGAGTTGAATAAAAGGGACATTACTAGCTCCATTGGTTCCTAAGGCCAACAGTTATGAATAATAGAAGATCCACGCTGTTTTGGTGGGCTTACAGTACAACAGTAGGGCTCCGGCTAGTCTGGTGCACCCAGTGTGCTTCAAACCTAGGCATGGCGCAGAGTAGCAGCTTTATGGCTAATTTCTTGCACATCAAATAAGGAGTGTCTGAGTTTGCTATATGATTATTACTTTATAAGCACTCACATACATTCAAACCCCTCTCTAAAACAATAGGAGCAATCAACAATTAAGGGGAAGAAGGAATTATAAAGGAGCACTAGCCAGTCACTGTCTCTCTCCTGCGGTGAGGGGTATTCTACTTTTGGCACCACAGCTCCAGGCTGACGGTGAGGTCTATCCACCCTCAGATTCAGATCCCATGATTTTCTCACAAATTGCTTGATTTCAGGAGCAGTATGCATTCGATCTCAGGGCTCAGGGGCAAGATGACGAGGATCTGTCCCATCTGCTGGACTACTTACGCCAGTAAGCCACCCCACATAATTAACCAAAAGACTGAGAAATTTATAACTCGCTGCTTGACTCAACACCAGATGACAAGAGCCAATATGTACTAAACATAATAATGACAAATTAAGCAAGAGATATGACATCCCTCACATAGCTCCATAGACTATATTCATTTAAACATCTAAAACAAAATATATTTGTTGAGACTAAACGAAGTAACATGCGTATTAAGCATGGAGCAAACCAAAGAAACATGTGCTATCAAGTGTACGTACCAATCATAATCATTTCTTTCACCATCAGCATTAAGCAAATCACGGTTTCCCCCCTGTGCAGCTATGTTGACACCAAGCTTTAAATCCCGAAAATAGCTCAATTTTGCTGATACACAGTGCCAGAAATAAAGAAGAGATAGTAAACATCAATTAGATCACTGTTGTAAAAACTGTAGGCACATTGCAAAGATGATATTTATGAGCCTTACAGATCGATTCATCAAAGTCCTCTGCTGGTTCCAGTAAGAAGTTACCCCTCTCATGTTTCTGCATATCAGTGAACAACGTGAGTTCATCATCCTTTGGTTTAGCAGGCGGAATGCTTCCAAAACTATGCCCCCTTTTGTGGGAGAACTCTTTAAGAGATCTCCTAGGTGATGGTGAGGAGGGCATCTTGTAGTCTTTTAGTCTCTCAAAGGAAGTGTAGCTATGCTCTTTCTTTCTGAGATATCAGACTGAGAGTAACCCATTTGAAATATCTGCAAATAGGCTTTTGTTGGTGAATTAATGAACAAACAAAGAATGCACTAAAATCGAAAAGGCGTTGGAAATGTATCAGTTTATCACTGGTATAGGACTAGTCGCTGAAGTACTGAAAATGAAGGGCAAGAAATGGAAAGTATTCAAAGAAGCTGAGTTGTGAGCTATGCATTGCCCAAAGTAACCAATCCATCACATCCCTGCACGAAATTATCCAACCAACAACTACATGCTAACATAGTAGTACCTTCCTAGAAAGCAATCGGACAGGATGAAGCAAACCAAAAGGCCCCAAAAGACCCCAAAATGTGAAGCTGCCCATATTCGTTGCACTCCAAAGCCCAATCTGCCCAATCCATCACATTCAGGATAAAAAGATCCACCCAATCAGGAAAAAGTGGCCAACCAAGTGCCAGGTCCCCAAAAACGAGCCAGACATCAAGCCAAACAAACACCACGTCACCACGCCATTGGAAAAGCTGGCATTCAAACTCACCATTTCGCAATCCACAACACCACTAGCTGCATCTAGTGTATCAAACGAGCGAAATAATCTACTAGCCTCACAATTCAACAAACCCTTAGAAGCAAACAAATTAAGTCACATGCCACATTCAGCCTAATTATTTGCTTATTCCACCAAGCAGCACCTTGCCATCGAGAAAGGTTCCTGCAAAAACTGAGAATTACACACCCCCAAGCGTCCACTCTTAACCTAACACACTAGCACGCCCAATTAAACCGCTCGCTTCTAATTTACCACGCTGTATTAGTAGAACCAGAATGGAGGAGTTCATCAAACTCCGGTACAGGAGCAGCAGATGAGGACGAAGAACCCAGTGGGGCGCCACGCGGTGCGCGAATCCACAGCGCAATGCGTGCGGAAGAAGCAAGATTCGGTTCGATTGGGAGCAGTAGAAGACGGAATCCGCCCAGGCAAAGCTCGGTTGGGAATCGCTTACCAGAAGAGGAAGAAACCAATCCACTGCCGGGTGGATCTCTCCGCAGTCCGCTGGACGGGCTGAGGGGGGAGGAGGAGGAGCGGCGCTGCGGCGGGGAGGGTGGAGCGGGCCGCGCGCGGCGCGGAGGATCCGGCGGAGGGCGGCGGGACTGAGAGTGTCCCCAGCCGATTGCGTCACCAGATTTTCTGCGTGTTTTTTTGCTCGGAAAGCGTGGGGTTTCCGTTGCATCCGTTGCAGGACACGTATCTATAAGCTTGGGCTTGGTCTTGGGCTTGGGCTTGGGCCGAAGCAGGAATTTCACGTGAGGTTTATAGTTCGTGGAAAAAGAGGTCTAAGCCTCTGTCAGATATCAAAATAAAATATTCACGTTCAAACAAAGCTTTGCATCTCCTGAAACAATAAAACAAAGCTTTAAGCACATCCGTAGCGACCAGGAGTCGATTAAAAAAGACATATAGTATGTTATAAAGTGTGGCATTCGGTTTTTAAGTATCCTTCTTCCTCCATTCTAAATTGTAAATCTTTTGTTTATAGATAGTTTCATTATATATCTACAAAAAACCTAATGTGGTATTACAATACAACGCGTTGAGTGCCCGTGTCTTAAATATGATATTACATCTAGAGTCTATATCGCAAAAAAAAAAGATTCTATTTGCATTTTCTTTTTTTCTTTTTTTGGTTCCATTAATTAGATATGGATTTGGATTTACATAAGACATAAGTCCAGGAATCCAATATCTAGTGGGTCTATTTGGATATTCAATATATATCATGTATAATATCCTCTTTCTAGTTAAAATGAGTATTACCTGCGTGCACAATCAATCTATGGCAATCTCTGTCTCACGTGCCAGTCCCTCTTGCTAAGCCTAAGTGTTCTGCATAGCTTATCTTATATTAACCTATCTTAAAAGGACTTCCAGACATTGATTTCAGGAGAGTCATTTTGTAGGGCCATTCTTTTTTTCCTCGAGTCAGTACCCTTATTAGGAAAGTTGGGACTTATTTGAAAACAAGAGTAGCCGAATCAATCTTACTGTTACTAATTGGAGGCTCCTTTTGAAGCCTCCAGGTGAAGCAACCTAGGATCCTAGGTGGACACTCTCAAAAAAGAGAGAAATCCTAGAAATTCTCACAAAAAAGCAAAACATCTCGCCATCAATTATAACACCCAAATCATCATAGCCATTAGATCTATTATGTTTTCTAAAAAATTACCCACTATGCCATTATGAAAATAGCTTAAAGTAACCTCCTAAATCTATATCTAAATTACCCGCCTCTGCCATTATATAAAATAAACAAATTAAATGACCCCCTAATTTTCATCAAAATTACCCACTTATGCCATTATAAACAATATTTAAAATAATCTCCTAAATTTGCAAGTAAATTACCCACTACTAATAATTAAAAAAATAACTTGAAGTAACCCCTTAACTTTACATTTATATTATCCACATATGTCATTACTAAAAATAACATGAGGTAAAGCTACATTTGAATCCAAATCACCTTAATAGAAAATATACACCAATATAAGATTCTAAATCGTGTATTTCATACTTTATTGGTTTATGATACAGTGATTAAGGCATAACTTAAAATGACATTCGAAATGTGTATCTAAGTTACCCATGTATGTCTTTATTAAAGATAACCTAAACTAAACACCTAAATCTTAATCTAATTATCTTCATGTCCATCCTACCGAAAAGTCCAAAAGCAAACTAATATATAATTCTAAATTACCTATTTATCATTGCTAATATAGAAATAATAAGTTAAGGTATACACACATGATAAGTGTCATCATGTAGACCATTTATACATGTATATGTGAGGAAGTGATGAAAAAATATTGAATTTATGCTAAATATAATGTATGGAGGTGTGATATAAAATGAAAAAAAAAGTGTGAATATGGATGAAAAAGTGTATAGAGTAATTACTAATTTAAAATCAATCACAAATGAAAAAAAGATAAGTACACATCTATATGATTATTATGTTGAAGTATTGAAAGAAATGAAAGAGTAATATGTAAAAAAATTTGTTTATTAGGTAGAAGTTTAATTTATAAATAATTTTTAAACATAATTTTTTTAAAAAATATTAGCCCGTGCGGGAGCACGGGTTGGTGGACTAGTGATTAAAGAATTAGAGTTAGAAATGCGTAACAGAATGAAGATAATATATTGGCAAGAATGTTAGACCATAAAGAAGCTATCGTATCTCATTTAAGTTGTGCTAGCTGAAGTGCTATATCCAAAACGTATGAAATATAGTAAATGCAGATGTAGTAGGGGTCACGAACCGGATGGTACATAACTTGGGTTTGGAAGTATGGACTTTATATATATAGACCGAAGGGTTCAGCTTTCCCATAGGATTCACATGCAGATCTAGCCACTCTAATCAACGTGAAGTAGGAGAATATCGTACTAAATCATCTGTGTGAACGCAATAGTTGAGTCTGGTTCTTTTGACATGGGCCCATATGTACTAGTCTCGCTAATATGCACGAACTGTTGGCTGTCATACTGTTTAACCTCCAATAATTTTGGCCAATTTCACTAAAATTTAAATATGTGAACACAAATTTTTCGTTCTAGAGTCTGGATTTTAATTGGACTTCTCTTTTCGGTCATTGCTAGCAGTTCTCTTTTTTCTTCTCTTTCCTTCACGAAGAATTAATGTACGCCAATATCTCAGATTATGCCAACATCTTAAACATGTCCACCTTTATAAGGATTGAATTAGAGACTTTTGGTATAGCCAGATGGACTTAAGTTCCTTATAAAGGTGGAGGAAATGAATAATTTATATGGAATTTCTCCAATGCGATCATAGGGGATATGGATCGACTCAATTCCTCCAATTCAATGAGTATTTACTCAACAAAATTTGCTATATTCAGGCTAATCCATGCATCAATAGACGCCAAGACCATCAATCCAAGTCAAAATCTCAAAGAAAAAACTTGAGAGCTGAGACGTCATATATGGTGCGGCTGGAGCAAAGTAACCAGCACCCACAGGCCACAGTGAAACAGATAGATGCATGGCAGAATGCAGGAACTGAGCTACAGATTGCATACGATCATCATTTTCACAAGCCACGTGCATTGCAAGAAAATAGGCTATCAACACAACACCTCCTCCAGTAGTTTCTCACACTCTGGACAAACCACAATGGACCACATGATAGGCAGAAAAATTTTGTAACAGGGCGAAAAAGAGACTTTACAAAAGAATAACTCGCAGTGCATTCTGTCACCTAAAACACAGCAAATGCACCATCGGAAAATAATCTAGCAGACGATCAACTATTTCGAACTCCATTGCCGATAACAGGTGAAAGAAGCAGGTACTTGTGCTTTAGCTTGCATGCGGAACGAAACCAGCATGCATGAATTTGATCCAACCAATGTCCTAAATCTTCTTCTGTTATAGATGACTGAGTTACTTACATAATTATACAGTTGCACTTGGACTCCAGCTTCGGGAGCTTCATGTTATCAGAATTCCTGGTAATGCCAGAAGCAGAACGTACAGGTGAGGAGTCTTTAGCAGCAGCATCTTTCTGGGTAGTTTCCACTGAAGCTGTCTCGCCTTCCAATCTTTTCCTTTTAACCTTGCTATTCTTAGTTTTTCTGTGAGGCAGCTTGGGTAAAACATCTTCGTTATGATAAGATTTCCCAACTATGGTAACAGTTGGGCGAATAGAGTCAACACATTCTGGTTCCTTATCATTTTCCAAAGCAATTGTGGCTGCCTTGTATGCAAGGTCATGGACAATAGAGCTACAGAAGAGAATCGTATCGGCAGCTTCTTCTAATGTGAAACATCTCTGGATTTGTTTCCTTGATCCTTCTACCGCCGCACAAGATTCTTCTACAATTCAGAGATTAGTATCATGTTAAATACTTATATTCACCAAAGAACACAAGAAATGTCATTGATTATATCATGCAAAGAAAACATGGCAGGCGTGCAGATTTTTAAAGAACTAACGATGCATCAAGGCTAACATCTATAAAGACGCTAAGTTAACAAAGAACTTGGAAACTATGTATACTCCTATGACACACTGTGCACACAAACAGTAGAATAGTATCACAAAAGATCTTGAAGATGTTTATGGAACCAAATCACTTGGAAATTACCCACCCCTCTTGTAATTTTACACAACAATGGTATTTTTATGCATGGCCACTTGCTTGAAAAAACTAACACGACTACTTGAACTGACTGCTTACATAATCCCTGAATTACATCCACCACAGATTTTTTCTGTTATGTCCAAAATTCAAAGAATAAATCATATCCACAAAAGTGATGCTAATCTAAACTATCTGATCAGCTCATTCTGTACCACTGAAACTATATCGCAGGCAAGACAAATAGAAGGTCAATGCACGATTAAAGAAAGCAATGGATGTACATGAGCTTTGGGATAGGCATAACTCTTGGAGGTGGAAACGAGAATATGAAAGATTCAATGATTTTTCATACCATTATTCGGAGGTTTCACCATGTTAGCTTCTGGTTCAGAAACCAGCACATCCTCCTTGGAGATGGCAGACATGCAACAATCATCCAATCGATTTTCCTCATTTGAACTCTGAAATGTTTCAGATTGCATTTGAACATTATCAAAGCTGTTCTCATCACTTGGATGTTCTGGGACGCCACTTGTATTGCACTGACTAATGCAACTTAGCTCTTCGACTTCCGGTGTGCAACTTTCCGCTTGATCTGATGGCTCTCGAGTATCACTTAGCATTTCAGCATCGGACAGACACGTATTTGTACTAATATGATCACTGTCAGCCATTCTGCCATCAACAAGGCTGTCATTATTGACAATAACCTGTGCAGCAGACCAACATTCCATAGCACTTGATAAAGCATCCTTACAAAAAACATTATTTTCTCCAGTAACGACCACTGTTCTTGAAGGACTATTTTCCAAAGTGTCAATTGGGAAACGAGAATCTCCTATTGCATCACTCTGGGGGAAAAGTGAAGCTGAAGAACTACAAACTGACATATCAGACACAGAAGCAATGCTTTGCCGACTCATGGTACTGCTTATCTGAGACTTCTCAAAGTCACCCCTCTTACGGCTCCTGAGGCGTTCAAAACATATTACTGACTGCTTTGAAGAACTAAGATCACTGGAAGAAGCGACTGAAGAGCTGTCCCGTCCAAAGCTACGCTTCATTATATTGACACCATCTCTTGCATAATAGGGTTCTGAACAAAGCATATTTGTAGCAGCTATAGCCCTCTCTCCTATAACAGGCCATTTATTGCTGTTTGACTTCTGGAGTAACAGTACTGATATCCCAGCGCCCTCGGTATTTTCAAGCTTAGAGATTGGATATGTAGTTGATCCCAGTTGATGAGAGTTATCTCTGGCCACTGTTTCAGAAACAGTTCCATTACATTGGGAAAATCCATGATTGTGGCTGTCAGTTTGGTCTCTGAGAAGGTCGTGCTTCACAGATGTTGGTTCTGTTTGTTGATGGTCAGTTGCACTAGATTGATGAGATGAAACATCGTTGCTGTTTCCTAGTGAGAAGCCTCCAACATTTTGCTTTGTATGTTCTGCATCAATCTTTCCCTCCTGCCCCAGTAGCATTTCCTGAGGTGTTTCCTCCAATGAGGGAATTGGAGAGGCCAGGTCAGGGCAAACCGTGTGGAATTCATTGTTCTCTAGTTGATGATCAATAATTACTTCATTGCTAGAGCTTATAGAATCTGGGACTATAGAAGGATTAGATGCAATGTAAGGTTTTGAATTTGCAGTTTTGTCATCCTGTTGTGCTTCTTCTATAGTTTGTAAAGCAGGACCAACCAAGAGATTACCAACCTTTGAAGTACATTCATCGCAATGCTCACTGCCTTCATCCACATCCATCACATTGAAAAACTTGCCACATCTCAGGCAAGTTGCAATTTTACCATAGCCAACCTGAGGAATATTAGCAGAATGGCATATGGACTGATTGGGTGTTCCGCTTCCTTCCATGTCAATGTCTTGTTTGTCATTTGCTAGATGTTTTACCACGACTGGAGAGTTATCCGTATATTTCACATTCTTGTAATGAATTTCTTCTTCATTTAGCTCATCCAATTTGTCAAACATAAATATGTCCTCATGGCTTCGAGAGCTGTTATCTGCTTCCCATTCACCAACCAAATCATGTTGCCCTTGGTTGCCATCCATATAAGAGCCAAAAGTTGCACCATGGTCTGAGTTTGCATTGTTGCTAGTTGTCAAATTGTAATTATGTGAGAACATAGGCTTGTGCACATTATTTCCGTTGCCAGTGCCAAATGTGCTGGCAGGGACACCTGATAGAAGTGGTCGGAACCTATCTTGAGGAGCTTTGCGGTGATCCTGGAGGGGACAATTATATATCTCATCTTACTTTTCATGTTTGAACTTGTAAGAGGCACGATAAACAGAAGTATTTGCAGTAAAAGCACACCCATTGCATTGTTCAATAAAACTACGCAAAAAATTATTATGTAAACCTAGCTTTTAGTAGAAGCCATAAGAATCATTGCATAAGGTATCAAGTTTCTTCAATACAAAAAACAATAGAGTTGACCAAGATTAAGTTAAACAAAGAAAAATAAGCATATGCAAAGTGTCAGAATTTACAAATAGCTACTGATTACACACTAGGCAAAATGTTTTTACGACATGAGAAAGTGTTCTATTATGTAACATTAAAGCAGATAAATGCTTACCATCAACCAAACTGCTGAGTCAAATGACCGCTTTGGGATAGAACTAGGGGTGAAACTTTTGGACAGACTCTTTGATGTTGCAGTAGTTCTGGTCTTCATCACAGCCAAGCTCTTTTTCACAGCTGGGCTACTGGAGTAACTAATTTGTACAGACTGCATATAGTCCAGATCATCGTCACCAGATGATGTTGCAGAAGCTTTGCTGTAAGAGCTCATTCGGTCCCGTTCAATACTGTGAGATGAGCTGACTCTTCTAGATGGAGTGGGAGACATTGATTGTCTTCTACCTCTTGAACCCTTGTCTAGTCCGCTGAAAGATGAAGGGGATCCACCCCTTGAACGGGATACTGGACGATCTGGTAGAGATGTGCGAAGGTTCGAAGGTGCATCAAAAGGTAAACCAGGAGCATTTGATTGCCAACCATGAAGTTTTGGTGAAGAAGATCTGTTATTAGATTTCACTGGTGAAGCTCCTCTTGTTCCATTGAATGTTGGGCCACTTGAACCCGTACTCATCCTTCTTGAGGCAGGACTTGGAGACCTTCGAGGAGGTGTTAATGTCTTAGCAACTGGAGGGGTTGAAGATCTTCGTGATGGCGGTGGTGGTTGAATAGTAAGTGGTGGGCTAGAGCGAGAAGCTGAACTAGATGATCTCGTCCTTGCCATAGAGCGCGGGGACGGGCTAAGCCTACTTGGACTTGCACTGCTTCTACTATCTCTTTGAGTATTATCCATCTGAATATGAATAAAATAGAATAAAGTTGATAGATACAATGTAATAAAGCTCTTGAAGGAACTCATCTGGAAATAAACACTCACCATGGATGATCTTGAAATTTGTATGGGCTTGCTCTGAGCTCTCCCCCGAGAAACCTGAGTAGCGGGTTGTTCTTCATCATCCAATGAACGAAAAAGTGGAGTTTCTGGAGGAGTTAACAACCTGCAATTGGAAAAATTGATGAAGATCAAGTCATTACACTCTGCCAAGATATAAGCGCTGCCTAGAAGTGCAAGCACAGATAATATTGACAAGGACAGAACACCAATTACATTTAATTTTCTATAAGATAAACTAAACCATTAAGACACAGAGCTGTGCCACATTCTTCTGACCAATGATCCTCAGATAACAAGTGAATGAGGCGGTTAGCAACTTAGCAACATATTTACCCATCCAAAGAAGTAAATCAAAAGTCGCAAGTATGTTACTGTATGATTTTAACATTCTCTAAACATTAAAGGACTATTTGCCTATTTGGCACTTATTCAATGATATTCCATGCTTTTAGCAACAGCAATAATCAAGCTGTTGTGAACTAGTCAACGCAGAACATCAAATGGGATGTTTAAAGAAAGGGAGATTTGAATGACATACTACCATATGAAAAGTCACAGCGTGTCAAGAAAGAACAGCACTAAAATATTGATCATAACTGGCATTCATCAAGAGTGTTTAGTGATAAATAAATGAAACAGAGTTGCAGTATAACCATGTGAGTATTTTTAACAAGTATTAGAATCATCCCTTGCTCATTGAATAACATAGTATTGAAATGGGACTACAAGATTCAATCCATAATATGTAAATATCAATGTGACAAACATTACAGAACATTATAGCATGCAAGGCAGATGGTTGATAGAGTAATAGCAATTGATGCTGGTAACCAGAGCAAGGGCACTGGCAACACTACAACAACTATACCATTTCAAAGAAGACAAAGTAAAATATACAATCTAATCAAGTGTGCATACCACTCGCAATCATTTTTATCTCCATCCACATTAAGCAAATCATGGCTTTCTCCATGGGCAGGAATTTTAACACCAAGCTTTACTACCGGGAAGTAGCTCAATTTTGCTGATGGATAGAAAGAGAGAAATTGGCAATGGTAAGTAACAGAAACAAACAAGCAATATTACGGTGCAGTATAAAGCGACAGGAGGATGGAATTTATAAGCATTACCGATTGAGTCATCAAAGTCCTCCGATGGTTCCAGTAAGAAGTTCTCCCTCTCAACTTTCTGCAAATCAGAGAACAAAGCGAGTTCATCCTCCTTTGGTTTCACAGGCAGCACACTCCCAAAACTGTTGGCCCTCTTGTGATAAGTCACTCGTGCAGGAGATCTCGATCTCCTCGGCGAGGGTGACAGTGGCATTTTTCCTGGCCTCTTAAGCCTATCTAACTGCTAATATCCTTCTTTCTGGGACAGTAGAATGCAGTCAAATTCCATCTAGATTAGGTGGAATATATAGTATGACCTGAAATACATTAAAGTGATATCAAATAACCAGAAAAACCCAAAATGCGCCAAAGCAAAAGGAAAAACTTATTACAACTGCGACAGGTTAAAGACAACAAAGCAAGATACTTAACAGCAAATAAATGGAAGGGAATAGAAACATCGTTCTCGTCATGAATTACCCAATGCAGAATCCATCCCACTACCATCAGAAATAACTCACACAATTGCACTCACAAAATAAGCATACCAAATCATTCATAGAAAGTGATCAAACAGAACAAATCAACCAAAAAAGCCCCAGAAGAAAGCCCACAAAAAAGTTGAAGCTATCATTGTTTCTCCCACTCAGAGGACCCAAATTGCCAGAGTCCATCACATCAGGATAAAACCATCCACCCAATTAGGAAACATAGGTAATGCAATATTGCAATGAGGAGTTCCTAGCATCCAACTTATGTCTTTTACAACCCACAGCACATCTTATCGCATATTCACATTGAATGAAATAATGAATCAAACAAACACAACTCAAATAGTAATTCATTAAAAGAGTATATGCAAGAATCAATCAATAGACTCGACATATTCCCCGAAGCAGCTTATGAACAACAAAATTGTCATGAGAAAACCTAAAAGTGCATATTCAATCAATTGAACTATCAAGCACACAAAGGTCCCGAGTTTCACTCTTTCAACTAAACATTTCTTGGCTTGTACCATCCACTATCCCATGTTAGAGCTAAATCACCAAGACAATTAGGGAAAACCCCACTGCAGGTGAGTCAGTTCAATAAAATCAACGTTAGACCAAACCAAAAATCAAACAGCAAAAATTCAGCCCAAATTCGACCTTGCAGCATCTAACACTGCATCAGCCACAGCTCCCGAAGAGAAGTAACACAGGAATAGCATCAACAGGGAGCAGAACGAAACAAAAAGGAGATCCATTCAAAATGAGCAACCAATACAAAACTGAATCTAGGGACCTGAGCAACGCAACTCGAGCTCAATCCTACTCATTTCCCTCTAAAGATCAGCGGTAAACAGCAACGTGCTCCCAAACCCCACAGACTCCAGCAAATCCTGCGCAAAAAAAAACCCCGAAAATTGAGAGCACCGAATTGGACCCAGAAGCAAACAGTACACGACCTCCCCACCAAAAAAATCATCCGAAATGCTGCTAATTCGGCGAAAACCCAAATCCCGTGACCTGCATTTCCCTTTCCGGGCCATCCACACAAAATTAGAACAAAAACAGCACCTACAATCCACACGCGCAAAAAAACACACCAAAAAATACAGCAGCTCAGGACGCCGCGCCACCCACCCGCATTCCACCGACGCCGTCGCACACCAGCGCCCCCCAGACAGCCGGAAACTCACTCCACCAGTGTCGCCGCCCCCGCGCCCCCTGATCTTCCGCCGCGGGCGCGAGCCCCGAGGCAGATCCGGCTTCGGGCCCGAGTCGGGGGTGGGGATCCCAGTCCCGCCGCGCGCTCCTCTCCTCCCCTCCGCGCTGCCTCCCTCTCGGCCTCCGGGGCTCGTCGCTCGCGCGCGCGCTGCCTGGGGGTAGGGCCGTAGGGGGGTGTTGCCGCTGGAAGAAGCAAAGCGAGCTCGCTTCGTCTGGCGCCTGCGCGCGTCGTGCTCTCTGGAGGATGGAGGGAGGGGAGGGAGTGGAGGAGAGGTGGTGAACTGGGGAAGAAGGTTTTTGCTTTTTAGTTTATAATTTTTTTTGTTAGCGCCATTCCCTTTTTGGTTTATTTGGAGTTAAGAAATGGGAAAGATGGATTGGTTGCGGTGAGGTGGCACGTTATGGTACGGTGTGGGTGGTCAGATTACGGTTTTGCCCATATGGGAGATTGAGAATTTACATGACCGGTTACAACACTAAGAGCAACTCCAGTGGAGGCCTTCAAATTGAAGCCCCCAAACTCTATTTGCAGGCCGGATTGCAAAAAATAGAGGGTCCAAAATTACATCTCAACTCCAGTGGAAAATCAATCCAAGCCCCTATTTGTGTGTGGACCCCGTGTGTCAGCGATATCTGTTCGAGCGCACCCGTGCCGGCTGCCGCGCTCCGCGCCCGCCTCCGCCCGCGTCGCCACTGCTAGCGCCATGGCCGCCGCCGCCGCCTCCTGCCGGAGCCCGCTCGCCTGGCTCTTCGCCCTCGCCGCCGCGCTCTTCTTCGCCTCCTGGTACCTCCTCCTGCGCGCTTGCCTGCCGCGCCGCCGCTCCCGCCTTGCCGCCCAACCGCGTCGCCGCTCCCTCCTGGCGCATCCGGTTGGACGGTGTGGTGTCGTGGTGCCGGATCGAAGGAACAGGTCATGCTGTACGAGTACTTTGGCTGCAATTCTGTGAATGCTGCGGTTTTGAAGAGGGACACAATTTGAACAGGTCATTATGTGAATGATTTTGTTGCAATTCTGCAATTCTGTAGGAAGGAACATGTCATGGCGCATAACACACACGCACACTCCACACTCAGAATTATGAAATTCACCATATTAACTCCAATCGTTTGATTTTGTTGCTATGACAGATGTCAAGTTCTCAATTTCGAAATGTTCGTTGGTGGAATGAAGAGGACGATTCCGATGTTGACGACCTCTTGATCATTGCTGGTCTCCGTGAGGGTTCGAGGAGGAGCAAGCGGAAGAAAAAGTATCGAGGTTCATTGCCAGGTCGCCCCAACTTGCCAAGGGGCATTTCAGGAGGTCATGAACGCATCTACCTGGACTACTTTGCCGACCAGTGTGTCTATCCTGAGAAGCATTTCAGAAGAAGATTTCGGATGTACAATTCACTCTTTCTGCGTATAGTTGCTGAAGTGGAAGCTCATGACGACTACTTCCGTCAGAAGCCCAATGCCCTTGGAGTTCTTGGCGCCTCTCCCATCCAGAAGGTTGTTGCTGCTTTTCGCATGCTTGCCTACGGGTGTTCGGCTAACTTCTTGGATGATTATGTCAGGATGGGAGAGAGCACCATCATTGAGTGTCTCACTCATTTTGTGGAGGCTGTTGTCAATGTCTTTGGTGAAGAATACTTGAGGGCCCCCAATGCCCAGGACACGGAGAGGTTGATGGCCATCAATAGTGCAAGAGGGTTCCCAGGAATGCTTGGTTCCGTCGATTGCATGCATTGGAAATGGGACAAGTGCCCAACAGCGTGGAGAGGTGCCTACACAGGGCATAAGGATGGGCCTACCATGATCCTTGAGGCCGTTGCATCTAAAGATCTGTGGATATGGCATTCCTTCTTTGGTCTTCCTGGTTCTCTAAATGATATCAATGTCTTACGGTGATCTCCACTTTTTGACAGTCTAACTTCTGGGACGGCACCACAACTGGAGTACATGGTTAATGGAAACAAGTACACCATGGGGTACTATCTTGCCGACGGGATATACCCAGCCTGGGCAACATTTGTGAAAGCTTTTCAAAATCCACAGAGCAACAAGAAAATCCACTTCAAAATGGCCCAAGAATCAGCAAGAAAAGATGTGGAAAGAGCGTTCGGGGTACTCCAGGCTCGCTTTGCAATAGTGCGGGGTCCTGCGAGATTGTGGAGCAAGGAGCAATTGTGGTACATAATGCAGGCTTGTGTGGTGTTGCACAACATGATAATTGAGGATGAGCGAGAGGAGGAAGATGATTTCAATTACCATCAAGATCGCAACGGTATTCCTGTGTTGAAACCAAAGGACTATGAACGTCGTGATCCTATTTTGATCGAGAAATTCCTGAAGATACATGAGGAGATCGAGGATAAGTCGTTACATGAGCGACTTCGTGATGACCTTGTAGAGCACTTATGGGCAATCCATAGTTCTAGATGATGTATTTTCTATTTATGTAATTTGACCTCCACTTATGTCAGCAGTAGGATGCTCAAATATTTTCTATTTTCTAAACTGATTTCTGTGATCTAGGCACTCACTGATCAGTGCTTGCTGTTGCTGGTAGAGATATCAATGTGCAAAACTGGAGCTCTTGTCCACTTTTTTCTATTTTCTAAACTGGTAGAGATATCACTGATCAGTGCTTTCTATTTTCTATTTTCACTATTTTCTATCATAGTGATTTACACTTTGCTGTAATTTACTGTAATCAGGCTCTTGATGGTTCCTCATCTGCTTGCTGTAATCAGGAGATCACATCTAGATTCAGGAGATATCAGAAATTACCTGTTTCGCCAGAGGACCATGGGTTCAGTATCACTGCCAACAACAACAAAAGAAACACTGACAACAGCTCCAGGCCTTCTTCTGTTGATTTCATGTCACTTGCAGTTCCCATCTTCTGTTGATTTAACCATTGCTTGCAAATCTGTTCTCTCCAAACTGAACCATAATCACAAATATACAGTAATATACACTCAGAATTGGCATTCAGTGAAATATACAACAGGAGCACACCCAGCGGCTGCAGCTCAGCTCTGCTCATCCTGCCCTACACAAACCTGACATAACTGAATGAAAGAACCTGACATAGTTCAACATAGTTCAGGACAAATAAAACAATTGCCTGTTCATTGGAAGCACTCATGACAGATACCTGAATGAAAGAACCTGAAATAAAAACTGAAATAATCCAACCCAACATTCAGTGAAACACTCATGCAGATACATATCATAATCCAAACCAACATTCAGTGAAACATACAGTAATATACTGTAATATACAGTCAGAATTGGCATTCAGTGAAATATACACTCAGTCTGAAACTGAAATGAGAATCAGCCTAGCAATGAAGCAAAATCATAGGTCCAGATATCACAAAATCTCTCATCTGAACTTACACAAAGCATCATAGGTCCAGCAACAGTATCATTACAGCAAGCAGATAGGCAGATAGTAGATAGCATAAGAATCACACGAAGCTAAAGCCAGCACATGCACTCTCGCCTACACTAGCACCACTTGTACTGTCGCCTTCATTAGCACTGAGCAAGGCCGCCTTTGCAAACTCTGCTCTCTTTGCCAAAACATATGCCCTTTGGTTCTCGTCCATCGTGGTCACATCACAAAACATGATTTCTTTTTCTTGTTCCCACATTAGGCGTCGATGCTCGATCTCTAGCTTGCGCTCTTCGAGTTGTAGCCTACGACTGTCCTCATCGGCCTTCATCCCGTTGCTCCACATTTCCTTTTTCATGGCGTGTTCCTCGGCTTTCATCGCCAACAAATTTTGCATCATGTCCTTGTATTCATCATCTCCTTCACTTCTTTTCATCTTCTCCTTGGATTGCTTTCTACCAGGAGGTCGGGCTTTCTTTGCGGGATGAATGGATTGCTCTTGGCCTTGGCCGACCTCTTGTCCTTCGTCATTCGCTTGTTGGCTTCCAGCCGGGACGTTGAGGTTGATGTCTCTGGACTTGGTCAGCCTTGAGCCAGCAGCGTTCCTTCGAGCTGCTCCAAACTTCTCAGAGTGTCTCACCTTGAGCTAGCAGTGAATGAATTGACAAGACTTGCCACTCGAAGCTCTGGCATACCTAGCTTGTGCTTCCATCATCTGCAACAAAAATTAAAGTACATGATTAGGTATATAGCAATGACAAGATATGAACCAAGTGAAAGATCAAGTGCAGGCATAAGTACATGCTCCTGGTATGGGACACCGCTTGGATGACGTCGCTCTATTTCTTCGTAGTAACCTTGGAACTTCATACAGTCCTTTATTATGGATTGGCATCGATGCTCCAATGAATTGGTACTCCTGTTGGACTCAAACTCCTTTTCTTGTGGAAATCATCAGCAATCCTTTGCCAATACGATTTTGACGGCTGGTCAGTTCCTACGACAGCATCATTACTCACGTTCATCCAAGAAATGCACAGTTGAATGTCTTCTTCATGGGTGTAGTTGCTGCCACGTTTGGATGGACCTTTCCCTCCACTGCTTGGAGTGGCATCCGACGACATTAGCAATTGCAAATCCGCATCACTATCCTGTGTCAGTATAGTCATCATAGGTTGCGAGCTACATGACATTGGATCCTGCAAAGCATACATAGAGAAAAGATGCATTTAGTGCACCAAATAGCACCACACAGAAACATGGATCCTACAAGCATCACTATCCTACAAAATAGAGAATGTCAGGTACATATCCTCTACAACTGATGTTATCCATACATCAGTGTGAACAAGAAACTTAGGTAAACAAACCACATTACCAAATTGATATGAGAATTGAAGCTGCAATTAGACAAGAATATTACACTTCATCTCTAGACTCTAATCACTTCAAAGGCAAACAATACCATCCAGTGGTTATTTGGTTAGATTCATCAAATGAATCACAACCGCTAACTGGTTAGAACAGATATATGCAGCAGGTAAGGTAGACATATAGAAAAGGTATTCTGACCAGAAAGATAGCAAACCGAAGTTGATTTCTCCAAATTTCATGGAAACTCACCGATTTAAAAAGAAGATAAACAAATCTACCCATTCAAAAAGACACAAACACATATGATTACATCCCCTCACTGACAATGCTCTCAAACTACAGAACACACACAAATCTTAAACAAGGAGCACAATCCTAGCATCAGCTTTTCACTACTTTGTACAATCAGCAATCATCAAGCAGTCACATATGGGTAACAAGTATTGAAGCAAATGGAGAAAAATGTCACCAAACAAAACCTTTGCAGAGGAGTCAGCCATCCAGTCCAATACCGGCATTGGCGTGGAGATGAAGTCGTCATCGTAGCCGAGTTGTGGTGATGACGCAGAGCTTGGAGCGTCCCAGGCAGCGGCGGCACCGAATTGTGAGCTCAATGGTGAGCTATGGTACGCCGGCTCCGTGAAGCTCGACGCGTGAGGGCCGGATGGAGGCGGGCCGCCGGGAAGGAGCACGGCATTGGAATAACGTCCTTCTTGGCGATGACGCAGGCCGTCGCCGGGAGGAGGCGCCGTCGGCCGGGGAAGCTGGAAGCCGGCGGGAGGAGGCGCTGCAGGCCGGGGACGCGGTGCAGCGACTGGACGATGCTTCTTCTTCGCCGGAAGAGGCGGCGTCGGTCGGGGAGGGCGCGCGCCGCCGGAGATGCCGCGGGGCCCCGGCGCGGAGCTTGGGAACGGCGACGAGCTTGAGGTCATGGCGTAGATCCGGCGCCGTCGGTCCTCCTCGNGCGCTCGGGGGAGACGCGGAAGAGACGCGGGGGAGAGGAAAACAAATGAAAAAAAGGAAATGAAAATAAAAATGGTGGGACCCACGCTTGGGGGGTGAATTGGAGGCCCCTGAATGGGGGCTTGGAGCTGGAATTTGGGTGGGCATGAAAAATGCATGTCCATTTAGGGGTCCTGCTGGAGTTGATTTTTTGGAGCAAGACCCTAAATTCTAGAGTAGAGGCTCGTTTAGGGTCCCCTACTGGAGTTGCTCTAAGGGGTGTTTAGATGTTGTTATGCATAGTGTTTTTATGCATTGGGTCGCGTGCCACAGAGAGGAAAAAGTGCATTGGAAAACGCGTATTATGCAAAATAGAGGAGAGAGGGGGTGAACTAAACACCCCCTAAAACAAGTTTGCAGCATCATGTCAATTTGGGTCGTTGAAATATTGATTTTTTCAGCAAGTCATCCAGCTTTGTTCGCCAGTGAACATACAATGCAACCACATTTTAATTACATGAGATGGTTGTGATTAGAAGCCACATTAGCAGTCTAGGTGTTGTTTATTAGGCAAGACGATGGCGATTAGGTCTCACATTAATGAAATCAATGTTACTAGTTGTTGGAAGACGGTAGGACATGAAATCAACAGAAGCATTAGATGCTGACTCGGGAGATAAGTACAGTAGGGTTGACATTCTCGCACATTAACATTGGTGAAAGCAAAAAGAACAAACAACATCTTTTACATTAATATTGATTGACAAATAGTTAAGGTACTAATTACAAAATTTGAGATAACACAGAGCGGATAACTTTTGAGATTAGAGAACCTCGAGACAGCCTAGAGAGAATTTAATGGAATTCCCTGTTCCATCTAAACGGTTGTAGTACAGCTTAGAACCTTACCTATTTTATATTGCACTAACTAAAAGGTCAAAGACTAGTTATGTACTGAATTCATACATAGCATCTATCTCTCTTTTATCTCTGTCCGGGGTCACCCACCACAACGAAGATCTTTACAATAAACCGTACAAAAGATAACGGAATTACCACCACAACTTACGAAAAAAGAGAGAGCCCAGGGTCCTAATATGAACAGAAAGCGAAAAGCTCAAATGCAACCACCAGCACCTGAACTGAAACTTCCCTAAGGTAGCGTTTGGATATTGGCATTGGGGGTTAGAATTCGGAATTGGAATTTGGGATCACGAATACCACCGTTTGGATGTCGGAAGAATTGGGAAACGGAATTGGCGGCCAATACCGCGCGGCATCGCTTCAACTCGCGCGCGGCATCGCCCAATTCAGAGCCTCCACCCTCGGTATTTCGTGGCATTCGCCCCGCTGCTGCCTTCCACCGCACCCCCACCTCCCCCGCGTCTCTCTCTCTCCAATCTCCATCCCCTTCCTCTCCGGCATGAGCCGCGCCGCCCCTCCCCTGGGCTCTTCCGCGGGGAGCCACGCCACCCCTTCCCTGGCCTCCTCCGCGGGGAGCCAGGCCGCCGCTCCCCTGGCTTCCTCCGTGAGGAGCCGCACCGGCGTCGCCCCTCCCCGAGCCTCCGCTGACGATAAGCGCTGCCGCTCCCCGCATCATCTCCATGGGCGGCGGTAGGGAGGAGCTCCAGGGCGGTGAGGTCGAGCCTCATCCTCTCCCTTTCGTGCTCTGCAGCGGCGGGACTCCAGTACTCCACTTCCCCCTTCCTTCTCCACTTTTTGCTCGTTGTGAGTTTGCGACGGCGGCCGGCGGCAGCCCGTGGTGTTGGGCTGGTGGCGGTGAGGGCCCCCTCCCGCTCGCTCCCCTTCCTGCTCTCTCTCTCTCTCTGCTCGCTCATGCCGGAGAGGAAGGGGATGGAGATTGGAGATGGAGATTGGAGAGAGAGAGAGAGACGCGGGGGCCGTCTCCCTCCACGCCGGCGCGCCGGAGCGGGAGGAGTTGCGCGCGTGCCCCCTCCGGTGCTATGGGTGGAAGAAGAAGGAATACCAATTCTATGATTGTGTACATCCAAACAGAAAATCGAATTGAGTTCTTTTCTAAGATTCCAAACTCCAATACAACAACATCCAAACAATAGAATTGGAATTGCATCTCATTTCATTCCAAACTCCATTACAACAACATCCAAACAATAGAATTGGAATTGCATCTCATTTCAATACCATGGCTGATTTGGTATTGAACCCAATTCAATTCCATGCCCTCCAATATCGACATCCAAACGGAGCCTAAAGGTGTTTTGCCCCATACTGAATGGACAATCATGCCCTTCATCATCTGTTGCCCAACTAACTTATTTTGCTTCGGATTAAACTACAAAATAAGTTGGCCACAGAATCTGCTAGTACATCAGCGAAGAATTGTTGAATGATTTCCCCTTTTTCTAAGGATAACCACTCCTAGTTCTGATAGAATTGGCAGCTAGCACCTAACGCCAACCGTGGGAATTGGCGGTTGGATTAAGACCAGGCCAGCACAGTACCAGCCAGTGGCTAGCTCTCGCTCCTGTGTCCTGTGGGCTGTGTCTCGTCGTCCTGCTCCCTTGCGTATTAGCAGCGTCCCTGACAGCGCACAACCCCGTGGGCCCCGCCTGTCATGTACAGTACGAAGTAGTCGGATACAGCCTGATCCGTGCTGTCTAACTGCGACAGGAATATATGCTGTCGTGACCTGGGTTCCTCCCCTCCTCTTTTCCCCGACAGAGATGCTACCCTACCGGCTCCATTCCGTGCTAGGACAGATTTATTTTTTTTCATCGGGGTACTTGTATTGCAGCCCTGGTATTTACCGGGGGAAAAACAATGGAAAAAGTAATCCAGCAGTAACAAAAATATAATACAGTAGATCTCAAGGAAAAGGAAGACACAACGAGAGGATTGGCCTGGACAGTTGAGAGTCCGTATTGGCAATCAAGCAATCCTATCTCCACCCTAAGGCAAAGTGAATGTACGTAATCGCCGCGTCTCATAGACCCTGGCTCTCCGCTGTGGAGGAAACCAGTATATGCTGCCATGCTGGTACCAACGAGGCAACGAGACACAGTAGGGGCCTAATGTTTTTGCAAGATATGATGAGTACAAAATTAGCATATTTCCTTATGGAAATAAAAAAGGTCTTACCAAGACAAAAAAAAAGAACCAGCTTTTGCTGAAATTGGATGGATGGATCGGTTAACCTCTAACCTAGGCGTAGTTGATCGATCCATCGCACTCGTGGTTATGCGACGAAAGCCAAACATTGGAAAGGCAAAACTCATGAGCAACATGCAACAGCCAAACGCAACGACGCAGCAGGAAGATCATCCGGTGAAATGAAATCATCCACGATGCGTCGCTGTCAATTCCAACCTGCCCTGCTCTGCTCCCCACCACACCGTACCACATGCGGCCACGGGAGAGGAGACGCCAACGGCCGGCGGCGTACGAGGGGAGGCGGGCCAGCCAGGCCCCAGCCGGCCGCCGTCGCTGGGTGCTTTGCTGATACTGGATCGGGGGGCTGCCTGATCTGATCCGGTCCGGCGATCCGCGCGCCGGTAGGTGGGCAGTTACCGTTGCCCGGTTTGGACCTTCCTGCTCGCACGAAAGCTCGGTGATGAGGGGACGGACTTGCGCCTGCAGGTGCAGGCTGCATCGCTTGTCCCTTTTCCTCAGCAGGCAACAGCAAAAATGTACTGCCACTGCTGTGTAAAATTTACTCTTTCCCAGCCTGAAGTTGAAGACGCATGACCCACCTCAAAAGAAGAAAGAAGAAGAAGAAAAGGCTTGAAAGAATGAAGACGCGTCTCACTGAGCCTGAACATTGTTTGTGACTGCCGCTCATGGAGATGGAGGTGACCATGCAGCGGATCACTAGGAGTTTCAGTTATGCAACGACAAGGCAAAAGGTGAGTACAGGGGAGGTGAGTATATGGACCTGAAAACGAAGCGCTTGGCTTGCAGGTGTTCGGTCGCGTTCGTCTCCACCAAACCGAACAAACCTCTTTTTCTCTGCGATCAGATTTGGCCGCTCGTGAGATGCCGGATTTAATTTAGCTTTTATCTTTGTAAGTGCATTGTTACAGTAAAGAAGAACAGTTATACCTGATAGTCATAGCATAGCTACTGCAAGTAACTCTGCATGATAACGTCGGATTAGCAGGAGGCTCATCGTACCAAGATTTCAGCAGAAACTGGAATTGTCGTTTCCTGCGGATGAAATGGAACAACTTGTTCTTGTTGCTCTTCATCAAAAGAATTAAAGAACCATGCTACTTTCCCTTTGATTATGACTATCTAAAATAGAGAGAGTTCATCTTTAATTTGCAACTTGAACATGACTCTGATCCTGAGATCAGGCCTCAACTTTCGGTTACACAACGGCAAAAGGTAACCTAGCAACTTCTCGTTTAGGTGCACAGGGGTAGGACCCTGAAAAAACACTTGCAAATATCCGGTCACATTCTCCACCAAACAGACCCCCTGTTCCGAATCCACATATATTCGCAAAAGGTATATTGCAATTTATTTTACCTTTATCAGGTTTTCTAACAAGATTATTACAATCAAAGTGAGCAGTCAAACTGAGAGAACACCATATACCCCAAGATTATTACAATCGAAGTGAGCAGTCAAATTGAGAGAACACCATATCCCCACTCCCCCCTCTCTCTGTTTCTGACAATCTGAACTAGAGAACTCACCTGGTCCTGAGATCAGGCCTGAGCTTCAGAATAACCATCTATGAGATGACCACGCGTCACACAGTTGCCCTCACCATGATGGATGCACAGACCATTTCCTTTCACCTTTTTTTGTTTTTGTTTTCGATAAGGTCCTTTCACCCTTTTGAAGTCTGTCGACGTGGACCAGTGTTTTGAGTTTCAGTTACACAACGGTAAAGGTAGCCTAGCCACCTCTGGTTTTAGGTGCAGACTGCAGAGGGTGGCAACCTAAAGAAACGAAATACTTGACCAGCAAGTATTTGGTCACGCTCAGACCATCTCCAGTTCTCCACCAACCAATATAATGCAAACGTTCATGAGATAGCCTTTTCTCCTCATCATCTTTGGGATTCGCTTGTATTCCAAGTATATGTAATCGTTCGCCACAAGATTGACCACATTTCCTTTCTTTTATTTAGTGTGAGGTGATGGAGAGGCCGTGTGATTAACGAAAGTGCATTGGTCACATGAAAATCAAAGTTGCATGACATGATGATGATACTTGATACATAACGTTGATTTGGAGGGTACCTAGGTTAATTATTGCGACATGCATGCTTTCTTGGATAGAAAGGACATATAGAAGGTTGCACAATAATCAAAATCTTAACAACTCAGGAAATCATAATAAACTGGAACTCAAATGCATATGTAAGAGTACAGGAAAGTATGATGCTTATTATGACTACTTTCCAGGGTCAATTTAATTTAGATGTCATTTATATTTAAAACGTGTTATTAACATTTACATGCCGCTGGCACCACATATATTGGTCGGTTACCAACCCATATTATATATTTTTGGCTACCAACCCATATTATAGGAGACACCTTTTCTTTGGACAAATAGTAATATTTGAATGACACATGTTTTAATAGCTACGGATGGGGTTGCGATTATGTGCCATTTCATAATATATTCTCTCTCTAGCTAGTCAGCATTTTGGACAATGGGACGGTGGATATATATAAAGCTCAGTAAAAATATGAATAAATTTTATATATGCACTAGGATAAAATAATAAGACTTAGCCTTTTATTGAGGTACAAAATTTGAACCCTTAAATGCCTTATATTTTAAGACGGAGGGGTAGTAGTCAGATAAATTTTAGTTGGGTAACTACTTAATCGGTGATATGCATGCATTAAATTTTAGCAGTATGGATAGTTTGTGTTTCCAAGCAAAGTGCACGAAATGATTATTTGTCAGGGAGCATAATTTCCTGATTAAGGTTTCTTCGCGAGAACAAAATAAGTGGATGTGGAGATTGGAGAAGGCAGTGATGTGACTTGCAATACATAGGTTTGCTGAACATTATCCGTTGAAAATAAAGTTCGTCAGTTGATGTTTTTTTTCCTTTCAAAAAGGAAAAATGCAGTGCAGCTTCATGCCTTTTCTAATAGAGTAATGCATTGCCTCTGCATCTGAAGCTTAATCAAGGGCAGTGGCAATCATTTGGGCGCAGACACAGCAGAATTGCCACGCAACGGAAAGGGACAGCGCGGGAGCACCACCTCGCGTTCTCATCTTCATCTCCTCGAGGAGAACAAAACACAGCGCTCGATCCATCACTTAACCAATCATGCGCTCACTCAACAGCAACCGCCCACCTGAAATCCCCCCAATTAATTAATCATCAATGGATTAATTAAGCACCTGATTAGTATTTATTTATTTATACCTTGCTCCCCATTGGCCTATGCAAGATCCTCTATCTCTGTCCGCTTGCATGCAAGGCGCCAGCTAGCATCGGCTAATCCACAGACCACAGCCGTGCGTCATGCATGATCAAGAGACATCTCAGCTTGCTACGGGCCAACCCATATTTCCTTTTCTTTAATGTCAATTTCTGCTGCCACAAAATGGATAATAAGCAGGGAACAAAATACAAATAAAAAAATTCCATGTTTCTAAAAAATATACATAATAACTGACAATCACCTGGAAAACAATCACTGCAGTTTTTTTGATGGGTACATGCTCAAACAGTCAAACTCTTCGTCCTTTCTTCAGGGGCATTTCAGGCCCATTCTGCATGCATTGCTCCAACCATGCGAGAAACACAAGTTTTTTTTATTGCATTTTAAAGAACATTTAATTAGATTGGTAAATCAAAAAAGCACATACTGGTGGATCAAAAAAGGTAGAGAGAGAGTATATATATTATTCCAAGAACAATTCCACTAGAAGATACTTCAAATATACCACTACAAGAAGTAGAATGACAACTTAATTGGCTAGCTAGGTTTATTATGCGAGACAAGTGTACCAACCACTGGTGTGTACATTATTCATTTGTAAAGGCAAGAATATAAAGTGGTACTCTCCACATAAAGGTCCTTTACATTGTGCGCATTTTTCTCCCAACTATAAACGTTCGAGTAAGGACAAAAGGAGTTAGGTTTGTTGCTCACTAGCTATAGTCACAGTACATTTGAAGAAGTCTTCAAATTTTTAGTTACTCGTTATAACGCTATATATGAAAGCCTGGAGGGAAATGTCGTGAGAGATGTAGACCCTTTACTCGATGATTATGGTACAGCCATGCGCAACTTAACAAAACGTTACTTAGGGGTTGTTTTAAATAAATGCAACCACTCAAGGAAAATGGAACTCTAAAAAATGTTGAGTTAGCCTAGGTTGCCATGTCGAGCGCTAAAGCGACCTGCCAGTGAATACCTTGTTTGGTCTTTGCGAAATTTCCTCAACTTATTAGAATGGGGCCCAATTGCACATAGCTTAGAACAATTTATATTGCAATTCAAAATCTAACTCAATTCTTAATTTGCCATAAATTAGTAGTACGCATCTGTATGAAATCAGTAAAAAGGATGGACGTAGGAGATGCTACCTGTTGGTCGTTAGTGTGGTTACATCCTTTCCCTAACCATAAGTCAATGACAAAAGCGGTTTGTTGGTTGGTACAATGCTGATTGCTGAAGCTTCAGAAACCAGTTTTGTACTTGGAACGGTGGCGCCGGGCCGAATTGACACATTTCGATTTTGCATTCTGATTTACTCTTTGGACTGACGCTTGCTGCCTCTGTCCAACTCCCATCTCTTTTTGTGTGTGTGTGTGTCTTTCAACGCGTGGATGGCGACTAATCGCTCGCTTAAGGGCCAAGATCTCAATCTAGTACTGATGCTGTTGCTGCCAGAGAGCACTATAGGCAAAAAAAAAAAGGGAGGTTGTTGATTCATGTGCAAGAAAAGAAGCTTGCTTGTGGTGCTACGCGGCTTCCATTTCTCCGTATTTTCAGCCCATCTCTGCCTTTGCGCCTCCTATATGATATATTGTCGGCAGGATGAGGATGGTGTATTCATATGGACGAGCATGCAATCTTTGTATGGGGACAATGATTCAGCCACAAGCAGATGTCTCGAGCATCGGGGCATGCCGGCATGGATGCAGACAGAGACCACCATGCCATGGATAAAAATGAAGTCCTGTTTATGCCGTGTTGCAGGGGTCGCGCTAAAGATGGTTGTCCCTTGTATTGTCATGATCCAAATCCTAGTCAAGAAACTCTAGAAGCAGGAAACCTAAGATTAATTACGTGTACAATTTTCTACCATCTCTGAAAATTTCCAACCATGTCACTCGTTCTTCCAGGATATACAGATGTTGCTACATATTTGGGCTAACTCTCCTGGGGTCTGGCTCCTGGGTTCTAAAAGCAAGCCCACAATGTACCAGACTAGCGCTCTCTCTCGATATGCCGCCGAAGCGAAGACGGCCCAAATAGCCCACTAAGCCCAATAACCCGGCCTCGCATTTCGCCCTCTCACAATTCCCCGTGGCCGCCGCCGTCTTCCCCTCCCCGTCGGCCGCCGCCATCTTCGATCTTCCCCGTCCACCTCGCCGGTTTCCGTCCCGTCCTCCAAATCCTAGCGGCGCCTCAATGTACATTGCGCCTCCGGCTCCTACGGCGACAGGCGCGTCGTGGCCGGCGGCCTCTACGTCTTCAACACTCCATCTCCGCACGACTTGATACCGCCGCCGCGGTGGCGACCTCACGTGCTCCGCTGCCACGCGGGGGACCGAGGTTACCACCCGCAGCTTATTGTGTTCCTGTGGGACGGGGAGCTCCCGGCCGACGCGGTGCTGGACGTCGTCGCCCCAGGCGGGATCGCCGGCGTCGATCCGACACAGTTTCCTCGCGGGGTGAGGTGAGGTGACCGACCCTTCGCCGCCTTGTACTCAATCTTCTGCCATAGCGTGCTTGAGAGTATTCTCTCGCTCCATTGATCATGTGTAGGTTGCTGTTTTACATGGGCTAAGTCGCGCTGTTGATGGATCAGCGTGTTCCTGCATACAGATTGCAGGATTCTGGGTGACGTAACTGTCCATACGGGCTGGGTAGAGAACATGTGGGCATGGTCGACCTTTGTCCCAGCAACATCTTAGTTTCTGGGCTTTTGCTCAAAATTCCACTTGCTAACTAGTGGATAATTTCTACTGCTATTTCTGTTAAGAAACATTCTATGTTAACATGTCACACGTGCTGGGCTTTAGGCAGTTTCTGCTCCTACACTTTGCAGCACCAAATATTTCTCTTGTCTAGTATTGTCATCATTCTTTATTCTAACATCCCAAAAGCAATTTATGGAGATTAGCGGACACACATAAAGACAAAGTGGCATGCTATTTGTTGTTTTCGGGCCAGGGAAAGTATTGGGTGTGGGTGAGAGTGAGGTGGATGTAGCTTTGAGCCTTGTCTCCTATTGGAAATTTGGACCTTGTCTCCTAGAGCTACAAGTAGCAAGGAAGGAAAGAAGAGGCGAGCTTGAAAAAACATGATACATGAAGGACAGAGGAACCTAGAAAGAGATAAGCAAGGCGGTAATTCTATACTTTGCCTAGTCTGAAATAAATTACTATACCCTCTTAGATAGTGGTCGGCCTAATGAACTTGACTAGATATAAGATGAATACAGCTTACCGATAAGATGAACTTAGACTAGGATACTATTTGCTGCTTTGCATGCCTGCTATTAGTGCATTGTTTGCTCTTAGTTTATTTTATCTTATCATTTAGTTATTTCCATCTTTTCTCTATATAAGTTCATTAGGTCAGCCTCTAATATTGAGATGGATATATTATTTTTAGATGAAGCAAAGCAAAGAAGAAGAAGGATTAACCACTTAAATCTCCCTCGTATCGAGCATGTTATGGATTCAATGGCATAGAGCTATGTTCACCTACCTCTCGCTCATACCTAATATGTTCTCTATTCAGAACTCATAACATAGATTGAATACTGGAGCAAACGATCAAAACTTTTTAGTGGTATTGTATAGAGAACCTAAAAGTATGATAGTATTTACCAAAAACTTGGATCTTTTGAAAAGTTAGGTCCCACCGGGATTCGAACCCAGGTTACCAGATTCAAAGTCTGGAGTGCTAACCGCTACACCATGGAACCATCTATGTATGATGTCCCTAGACGATGATATTTATCATAGCACATATCTGTAGCAAAAACTAAATGCGTTTATCATGTATGTATGCCACTTGGGAAACCGCAATTACTGAATAACATAAGTTTGAAAATATTGGCAAAGCTTTAGAGTCATAATGTTTGATAGTTTTTCGAGCACACATTCAATGATGTGTCTGAACACTCATATCGTGCAGGAAGTTTTGCAAGTTAGAATGGACCCGTGCTGCGGTCAAACAAATTTGTAAAGTAGAGGGAGAAAATCGATTGTATATTAGTATATTACAGATAGGTTACAGTCAACTAAAAAATTATGAAATTTAACTCTGGTTCCAATTCAAGGCTGAAGCATGGAATCCATGGAATGTACTGAATATATATAACTCAGTAAGCATAGTCCTAGAAATGCATTTAATGTGGTCAGATCCAAGCTGTGAAAATCATGTGGCATGAATCTAGATATGGGAAAGTTTTCCATCCGAATACTATGGAATGGTGATACCACAAAACATATTATTAGAATCTATTTTTTTTCATGCAAATACTATCGACTAAACTATCTGCAGTATTCAAACACCATCAACTATATGTGCAGCTTTCAGTTTTGAAGCGCAATAACCTACTGGTGTCTATTTTCACAGCCATTTGAGCGTCTAGTGTGGTTCCTACTATCCTACGATGGCCAAGGTGCACTGCTTTTGCTTGTGCTCAATGACATGTGAGGAAAGCAACTATTTTCCATATTTGTGTGTCTTGACGTTTATTGATCGGTGATTAGGTACTAATTTAGACAGAGGAGTGAATGATTGGAACAAAGAGATAATGTTCCTCCGATTTAACATTTAGGTGTAAAATAATCTTCTAGCCATTTATGCATGCACCTTGTAGTTACATTAGATGGCCTGTTGTATATCATGTTGTGCTTTTTTTTTCCCCTTTCTGTGAGGCATGTGTTGATTATGCATTTTATTGTCACTATTTTTTAGTGGAAAGATCCAAAACAGGAGTAATTGTATGGCTATTGAGTATTACTATGTGGGAGGCTATTGAGTATTACTATGTGGGAGTTGAATTCCAGGTTTTCTATGTTTTATTGCCCTGTGGCTAGATGGGGCACACCTGCTACTAAATAACATGTGCGACGTACATGAATTGTTTAACAAATATGATATCATGGTTAAACAAATATGATATCATGGCTAAGTGAACACATTTGCAAACTAGTTGACGGGAATAACATTGTGGAATAAATTCTCATTTTGAAACATTACATCTTGTACATTATTGACATATGAACTCTTTGAAATTAAAATTAGTCAATTTGTACAGAAATTTAATTGCGGCTAGCCATTCTCTTAGGCAATATTAAGCCTTAGGCAACAAAAATCGAATTCAGCTTTTCAAGTTTTGTGTATTTTACTGTTCTACCCATTTACCTTTTTTTTTCTAGATGCTATCTGTAGTCTTGCAGCTACCAGCCTACCACTGAGGATAGTCACATAGGACACTCGCGACCATTTTTTGGTGGCCTAGTACAAGTTATTTTGAAGTGCCATATGGAAGGTGAAAGGACGACACTCTTGAGCTGAGATATGGTATATATCATGTCGCCTGTAAGTATTGGTATATGTTGAAGTACAGGACCTAAACTTGCTTTACAAGCACAAAGAAGGATTGGTATATGTTGAAGACTTCAAGTGGTTATAGACTTAGGCCTTGTTTAGTTGGTTGATTTTGGTTAAATTTCCTGTAGAAAAAGTGCATTAGGAAGTGTGTCGTAGAGAGGGGCACGTTTTTCAATACATTACTTTTGGTTGAATTGCAGAAATTTGCAGAAACTAAACAAGACCTTAGTTGGTTGCGGCGGTAAACATGGCGCTGGTTGGTTGGATGTTTGGCTGGTTGGTTGGATGTCATAGTTATGGCAAGTTACATGTATTATCAATCACTCGTCACTCTGGGATCGGTCTTACGCCTATAGACTGTAGTAGCGATGATTGTCGATGGGAGCAGCGATGAAAACCATAAGGATATTTTTCGTCCGTCCGATCGAGAGAATTTAGACACTAAATAAATAGTCCGATATTCGAATTCAGAGATTCAATATCCGATTGGTATTCGAATCCGAGTACCCAAAATTGGATATTTCTTATAGATATGTAACATATATTAATATTCGTTCTATATCCGACATATTTTACATCATCCGTATTTGAATCTGATTCGAGAAAAAAATAAATATTTGTATTCGTATTTATGCATATGCATTCGTATCCGATCCGTTTTCATTCTTAGATGGGAGCAATCAGAGCCACAAAGGGCACGCCTTTCTTGTGATCTCAAAACAAAGTTCGATGCAGCCTAGCATTAGACGAAGAAGCCTCTCTCTTCACGACGTGTACCGATGTACGTACGTGTCAGATCTGCCATGCGGCCATGTCGTTGTGCGCATATACCTATCTACGACTTGCACGAGGGGTGGTAATTTATGCTTTATGCCTTCTCCACAATCTAACTTGATCTTATTAATTTTAGTTTAAAAATATATAATATTTTAGCTTGTTCCTTATCCAGCTTTATCTTTAAAATTAGTAAGCTAAATTTTTAGGCCCTTTACCACCCCTTGCACCTTCAGAGCAAGGCTAACAATTTAGTCAGCAGCTGGCTGTATGGTGTTGCCATGTCATTTTTAGGCCATTCTTAATGCAAATTTCATGAGAGTTTCAATCTCATTAAATAGCATGCCACATAGGCAAAAGCGCTGACGTGGCATGAAATTTATGATGAGAGAGAGGAGTTGGGTTTCATGGGATGAAACTCTCTATACACAGTTACCAAGACAATGAAACATGAATGAAACCTCCACTGAGAGCAATCCGTTTCATCTTCACACATTTCATCACCTCTTATTGGTCCATTGGATGCAACATTTAAGTGATATTTTAGCCTATGAAACTGTGAAGTGAAACTTTGTATTGAGAGGTTACTTCATTCATCGTTTCAAGTATCATTAGATGACATGGCACTCTTGAAAAGCGTATGATGAAGGGGCTATTTGGTACATCTCATCCAAAAACAGCTTCTCCAGTGAAGTTGTTTTGGTGAAGCTAAAAAAAAACAGTTTTGCGCAACTTTCAGTTTATTTTTGCATCGTTTTTCGAAACAGTGCTTTGTTTTACGTGAAACAGGTGAAGCTGAGCCAGCAAAAGCTCTACCAAAGGGGCACGAAATCTCGCACTGAGAATGGCCTTAGACAGTCTAATAGCCAACCTATATAATAGTTGGTTATAAAGGTTGGCTGTATCATCATTATTTGGTCCATCTCCACTCTCTCATTCTCTCATTAATTTTATTTAAATCCGTGTTATAGCCAGCTAATAGTGGGTTATTAATTTGCAGCTCGCTTTCATTCTCTCTTTTTTCTTTCTTTTCCAACTCACCACAAACCTGGCATTTCTCTCAGCCCGCCCGTGTCGTCCTATTATACTTGCTCTCGACACGCATACTTCCTTTGTCCCAAAAAAATGCAACTATCGCTTTCCGAGGAGTCAAACAATTTCAAGTTTGACCAAAATTATACAGAAAAATTACTAACATTTATATTTTAAAGATGGTCTAGTATACAAATATATTCCATAATTAATCTAATAATACTTATTTTGTATCATAAATGTTAATATTATTTTATATAAATTTAGTCAAACTTGAAATTGTTTGACTCTCCGAGGAGTGAGAGTTGCGTAGAGGGGTACGCACTAATTAAGAGGCCTAGCTAACTCCCAACAGTAGCTAACCCCCAACGGTATGTGTCCTTGTCGGCTTGTTGTCGTTGTAGGCTTTTAGACTTGTACTGTATCTAGTACTACCGTTATATTAATGCAGAGTTTACACATCACACAAGTCTCAACTCTCAAGGCCTAGCTTGACTCGCTCCCAGTCCCAGATATATAGCACCTCACACAAGCACACGACTCGGTTGCAATTGCAACGACCAACGAACACAGGAAGAATGAGCGATACCAGCACTGATGCCGTCTCGCCCACGAGCATGAAGGGCAGAGAGGAGGAAGAGGAAGCAGGCACGAGGGTGTTCCGGCTGGGGACGGCCGCCGATGCCTCACCGCTGCGCACCGTGGTGGCACTGTGGCTGTGGCTGGGTGCCATCCACTTCAACGTCCTTCTCCTCCTCGCCTGCATCTTCGTCTTCCCTGCTCGCGTCGCCATGCTGTACGTACTCCGATCCTCCGGCCTCGCCTGCATCTACGTCCTTGACTGCAATCGCTTGCACATGCATGTTCAGGGTGCTATGCACGCAGCTCTTCTTCATGCTCGTTCCAGTCAATGCCACCAGCAAATGGGGACGCTACATCGCGAGGTTTTTTTTTGCTTGTTTTTTATTTTTTTTCCATGGCAGCGTTCACCTTTATTTATCCGTGCAGGTTCATATGCGAATACGCGCCTGGGTACTTCCCCATTACTCTGCATGTGGAACACTACCAAGCCTTTGATCTTAAAGGACCTTACGGTACAAGTACAACATACTCCCTCCATTTTTTTTAGGTGTCGTATTTGCTTTGGGTACACAGACCAAGACGATGTTTAAAGGGCCCGGTAATCTTCTCTGTGTGAGTTAATTTATCAGCATCAAGCCCATTGGCCGTTGCTCAGCCAGAGATGTATGCATGCAGCCCATCATAACCGCATCTCTTTTTCCAACGAAGGGGGTGTTTAAGGCCAGTCCCAGTGGAGGTTTCATAGGAGTTTTATAGACATTAAATGAGCTGCCACGTAGACAAAAGTGATGACATGGCAAAGAAATAATGAAGAGAGAGAAGGGATGAGTTTCATCTAGATGAAACTGTGTATACACGGTTACCTAGACTATAAAACACGTTGAAACCACCATTGGGGCTAGAAAAGTTTCATTTCATAAGATTTCACCCTATCACGTGCAACGCATTTAAATGCTACAGGTAGCCTATGAAACCATGACATAAAACTGTCCATTGTAAGCCTTGTTTCATTTACAAAACCTATACATGTTTAGATGACATGGCATACTTGGAAATCATGTTATGAAACTTCCACTGGGAATAGCTTTATGTATAGTGTTTTTATGCATTGGGTCACGTGTCACATAGAAAAAAAAAGTGCATTGAGAAACGCGTATTATGCAAAATAGATGGAGAATGGGGTGAACTAAACACCCCCGAAGAGTTACGGACACAGCACACCAATACGACACCTATTGCCGACGATTCGTAAAAACCAAATACGACACCTAATAAAATCCGGAGGGAGTACATCGGATCAGTCTTTAATTTTCTTTTCGACAGGTCGGAGCATGGGGGCACCCCAATAAATTTTACTGTATTAGCGTTTTTGACCGCATGAATTTATATCTGTGTCTAACGACCCATTCGACTTTTTTGCGAAATATCGGTACAAACGCAGACACTCACACATGCACGCACAGTCACTCCTATGAATACAGGCACGCAAATCCTACCCCTACGAGCACCTCCAAGAGTCTGGAGTCTGGGCCAGGCACGTCGCCTACCACTAAAAGAAAAGCGTCGATTAAATCCTGGAATAAATTGAGGAAAATGTGACACCCGTGTCGAATCGGAGACTCGAACCCGGATGGGCAGGTTCCACCACAAGGAACCTAACCAACTAAGCTACGCTTGTTCCACAACGGCCCATTTGACTTGATTGGATGCTTTTCCTTTTTCTCTAAAATTCTCTCTTTTTTTGAGGAGAAAATTGAAATAAATACATTTCATAAATATTTCACGCATCATATTATTTTTCTTTTCTCCTGAGGGGTCAATATATATAACACTTCTTTGTTTCAGTATTTGGTTACGAGCCACACTCAATATTGGCACTAGGCGTATGGGCATTGGCGGACCTCCTTCCATGTATACCTGTACCAAAGATGAAGATATTAACGAGCAGCGCGGTAAAAGCCTCCACAAGAGTTACATTCATCACTAGAGTATCAAGGGGGTAGCAAAGAACCGTATCAACATGCTTGATCGTGTTGTGTTCATGTGTGTAATTTTAGCTAGATTATGCAGGCATTCTACGTCCCGTTCCTGAGGCATATATGGATATGGACTGGCTCAGTTCCTGCTACGAGAGAAAGTTTCTGCTCCCACATCGCCGATGGCTACAGTTGTGTTGTGTCTCCAGGAGGCCTAAGTGAGACACTACATATGAATCCTGGCTCAGAGGTTAAACATCTTGCACATGATGAAGTGTGTTGAATACATCTATAGTATCTATAATACATTATTGCATTACACCTGTTCAATAATACAAGCATTTGAAGCACTCAAAATTTGTCTCAGAATACAAGTAATTGAGGGAATTCAAAAACTTGAACACACCACTTCTAATTATTTGATGCCGAGGGCCCACATTATCATTTTGATTGGTGTTGAATCAATTTTATGTTTCCATTTTGTATTATGGGATGGGGGAAGTATTTATACAAGTCTGAAATGCCATATTATTTGACTGGAGGTAGTATTACAAGGCAGGTGACTTGCAAATACTAATGCAAAAATAATGACTCGGCACTGGTATTTGATAGGTTGCTTTCATTAATTCAAGAAAAGGTTTTGTGAAGATAGCTATGCAAAATGGTTGCCCTTTAGTGCCTGTTTTCTGCTTTGGACAGGTACACACCGATTTCCATCTCAATCTTATCCCAGATTATGCCAAATGCTTAATGAGTGGGCACTAACATGCACTGAAGTACTATGCAGCAAATGAAAACACCTGTTTGCAAAACTTAGCCTTTCGTATGATTGAGATTCATTGATGACTTTTCTTTTTCTTTTTTTCCCTCTAGAGTGATGCATACAGGTGGTGGAATCCAGATATCAAATTACTTACAAGGATTGCAGCAGCATTGAAATCCTTTCCGGTCATCTATTGGGGGAGGTTCGGGTAATATGCACTACGTACACCCTATCCTCTTTTTCAACATATTTCTTGCCCTAATTATAAGCACAAGGAGTGCTCGTGCACAAAAAAATACAGACAAATTAAATAATTCTTTTTAGGTGTGGGCAATTATCTATGTTTACTAATGAATGTTTAATGAGGTATGTTAAGATAAATCATGATCAAAATAGGTGTAGCTCATTTGCACAAATTGTATTATTGTGCACGAGCACTCCTTGCACAAAATAAAGCAGTGGGACAGGATTATCCCTAATTAATGGTCGTATATTATATTGATGCAATATATGATTGATATATAATCCATGGGAACCACCTAGTTGTAATCAGAGGGAGTACAAGCATCCATGTACCTATTTGTGTGGTACTTCCTCTGGTCACAAAATAATTAATGATTTGATCAAGGCTCTGCTCCTTTATGTGAACTGCATGTAGTGTGGTAAATTACCATTCACATGCTTTTTATGTGAAGTGTGAACTGCAACTTACAATGTTGCCATTTCCATTCAATCTTATGCTATTAAACTAAATGCAGGACGCCAATACCGTACCAATCTCCCATGCATGTCTTTGTTGGAAAACCTATACTTGTTGAGAAAAAGGTTCAACCTACAACTAATGACGTAAGGTTCTGTGAAGTTAAGCATAAAATTTAATAACAAAGCATGAGTATATTTTCTTCCAAAATTATTTTGTAAAATATTATAATTTTACGCACACGCATGTACAAGGCAAGCTGCCAAGCCCGTCCGTTCGATTCCTAGCTAGATTTAGAGTTTGGTACTCCGTTTGGCCATGTTGCTTCCTTTGGTGCTTGCACTCAGATTCACATGGCCGTTTCCTGCAAGTTATGACGTTGAAAAATAAAGGACAACTAGCATTTACAATCTAATGGTTTACCATTTATAGCTCAAACTGCATGACGCATGCATGCCCTGCTGATGAATGCAGGTAAATGAAGTTCATGGACAATTTGTCACCGCACTGCAAGAGCTATTCGAGAGAAACAAAGCTAAAGCAGGATACCCTGACCTCCATCTCCAAATCATTTGACTTGATTCCAAGTGGTTTCAGCACTTGATCAACTGATGGTGCCTTCTAAATAAGGAATTGCACTGTGAGTGTGTTTCACGGGCTTTTGTAGATCTCCTATGCTATGTCCCTTACATCATGTGAAATTGTGATGTGGATTGGGAACAATAAAATTGGAAGGCTTCCATGTACACGTTATTAATGTGTCACTTCTACTCAGGACACTCTCTTATTAGTGCGAAAATATGTAATATGCTTGCAGGCAGGCCGTCACTCATGTATCCTTCTCTAAAACCAAATTGTGGTGATGATGATGTGTATGTCAGAAACCAGTTTATCACCACCCTACCCTGCTTATAGCAAAACTGATTTTTTATCTAATTAATTTCTATGGTGAAAATTTGTGTACCAATGTAGTATGCCGTTAGCATTGGTGTGTGTGTGTGTGTTTGGGTTGGGGGGGGGGGGGGGGGGGGGGGGGGGGGGGGGGGGGGGGGGGGGGGGCGGCTGAGCCCCCCCTTCCCTCGCCCCTGAGTATAGTGGAAAATTTGATTTACCTTGTGCAGTCACTAGGGGTGTTGCGAAAGGCGGACAGACCTGAGGGTAGTATGGTATATGGAGCCGAACTGATGCATAGGAGGAGAGCCAGCGTCGCAAGTCGCAACTCCCCGTGGTAGCCATGGGCCCATGGCGAAGGATTATTATCCAAGGATTGGATTGATTTGAGTCTATGATGACAAATTGACAACATATAGTAGGGCCACAATGAGGGCTGACTAATATAGGGAAAAACTGATCAATTTGGGGACATGATCATTTTTTTGGGACAACTATATATATCACCAAGGCAGTCCTTCGCTTTTTTGGGACAACTATATATATCACCAAGGCAGTCCTTCGCTAAATATCATCCACATGGATGGGCATGCTAAAACGACACTTGTTGAGCCATTCTTGCTCGTGAGTCGATTCGTTCTTTTCTTTGGGCCATGGCACGTTTTGTTTGGCTGGATTAATTCTTTACTGGCTGAGGTGAGTTCTTCTCAATTTTTGTTCTAGTGGCAATTGGAGTATCCACTATCATTCCTAAATGTTTGGTGACCTATGGGATTGTTCTTTACTAGTTTTTTTTTAATGTTTTGGTGATCCATTGTATTGTTCTAGACTTCTAGTGGTTAAATTTTTATTTCCTGGTAACCTTTTTGTGCTATATCTGTATGTTTGGATTGTTTTGGGATTAACATTCATTTGCTCTGCACTTCAATTTTATTGTTCCAATAGCCAAACTGGATTGTTATGTATGGTATAGGAGAAAAAAAAGAAAAGAAAAAAAAGCTGCTTCCAGCCGTGTGGTGTAGATGCAAATCATTTTCCCTTCTAGGATTGAGAAAGTTCAGACTTAGTAGCAACGTAGAAATAAATAAACACCTTCCTTTTCGTGCCTCTGATGGACCGGGCCCAAGACTGAAAAAATTGTGAAGAAAATTCTGAAAAATTCACAATGTAACTTGCATGAAAGTGGAAGAGAGTATGGATTGAATGAGTGAATTCGTAAGGATGCAACGAACTGACAGATTGGTTTGTCCGTTCCAATACCCTTTGGGTGAAGTTTGCAAATACATCTTTAGATCAAAGCCACTTTAGTCCATTACAGATGACCCCAAAGTAAGACTAGAAGGGTTTTGGCAACTAAAGGATGGTACAAAAGGAGAAAAAGAAATCAATCTCATAATATCACGGATGTACCACACCATCTGACTTCAGACGCTCTTCATGGGTTTCTGCGATAGGTTCCTCCGGCGTGTCTTCACTAACGAGGTCTCCAACTCCTGCAGAGGATTCTGAGCATTGTGAGTTTGTGACTCAATAGAAGAGAGAAGGTTAACCAAATCTGAAGCGATATAACCAAAAATGAAATCCTAGTAAGCCACTGATCACCTAAACAGAATTACAGAAATCCATGCCATCTCAACATTCAGAACAAGTAGAAGGGCTAGTACTGTAAACCAACCATTGATTTGAACAGAACATGTGACTTTGGTTTGTCAACTTTATAAACAAATCTCCATATGAAGAGACAAGTGCTCTCTATTCCTGGAAAGGTTGTAAAATCAATTTATCACCACATTATCTGTATAATCTCATACTAAATCGGATGGCCAGTACAATTTATTGTGTACTGGACCTTTTCTGGGTATGTCAGAAATCACAATTACTGCCCTGCTGGAAATGTTAGAAAAATAAGAAGAGAAGATCTCTGCATTGGGAATTTAGCTGCATGCCAAACCCAAACTCAACAGTCAGGCATTGTACGGTTGTACCCCATCTTCATCAAATTAGTTTCTTATTTTTTCTAGGTAATGTAATGACAAAGTTCCTTAGACAAATGATGTAACTACAGATATACACATCTCACTCAACCACAGTACCCACTAAACAGCTCAAATTCAGCAGCAAATAAAATAAAGAGCAAATCATGTCCCACTTCCAATCTGATGGCAACCGTATATCAGTCACATCAGCTCAGTCAAGAATTTAGATGAACAGCAATGACATTCCTCTTTTCAATTTTTCCTCTGTACATAGTACATTTAATATAAAAAATACATGTTTTTTCTTGATTGTACATCAGCTGTGCATGTATTTGACAGGTCGTATCATCATGTTTGTATCACATTGTAGTCATGCTTTGTTAACATATTAGGGTGTAAACCCATTTAAGAATTAGTTAGCAGATAGGAACCAGCTTTAAAGACCAATTATTAAAAACATAATATACCGCTTATAAATAATTAGAGACATAAGATATCAGTTATCTGCGAAAACAATAATAAAACACAATTATAAGTGTACTAACCTGAACAGAGGTATTAGGGGACACCTCTTTTGACCAAATGCTTTCTAAATCGTAATACTCTCTCGCCCTTTCTTCAAGTGCATGGATGATTATGCTTCCTGACATAACCAAAGGTTTTACAGGTATATGACATAATAGTTCGCCATTAATGAATCATCCGGAACAACTTTGGATAGTGTGGAGCTGAAGTGGTTGAAGGAAAATCCATGAAACTGACGTTTGGAATCGAATATGCCTTATTTTGAGATAGTGTGTTACTACATCAAATTTTGGCTTCTACTTCTTATACTGCCATGAAATTCCATAGACCACTATTTTATCGCTACTTGATCTATTACGCTATTGCTATCTACTCCAGACAACAACACTTTCAGTGTCGGAAGGATAATAAAATCAATCACATTAACCAACGCCCAGGCTACACCTGGAATTCATGTGTTTAGTACAGTTTTTCAGTCTTTGTACCATGAAATGTAATTAGATTCCCAAAAATGATTTCAAGCTCCATAAAAAATTTGAACACCAGCCTATCTATAAAAGGGAAAACACATGGTTGTGACAAAAAAGGATCATTGCAATTCCAGTGTTAAATTTCTTACTTGAGAAAAAATTAGAGTATACCAGCATCTTTGCTAATGAATTCAAACTTGGTTGGTTCTTGGAAACAGATAGAAGAGAGAAATAGCAAGGTAACAAACAACTCAAAGTTGAGTTTAATTGTTAAATAAGGAAAAAATATCAAATCAAAATTATGTAGACATAATCAATCAAAATTATGATATTAATGATAAGACAAAGGTTAAGGGTGGAACATTTCGTCATAGCCATACTCCAGTTAATAACATAGTTATTGTAGCAGCACAACACAAAAAATTGGAAGAAGAATCATGTTTTGTATTATCAATCAGGTGATAATATTAAGATACTATTTTTAATGCCAAGCAGCTTTAAAAAAATTATATAAATCACTACAACTTAAAATTCACGAAGTGGGAAGGATGGAAATATGAGATGTTGCTGTTACCTGAATCAATGACAACCCACTTTCCAGCTTGCTGGCCTTCCACACTTGGCATCAATATTCTATCAGAGCCCTTTTGCTTCTGCTTTATCTGCAACAAGATAGGAACAGACTCAATACCATGTCTATATACATATTTTCCATGGCAGCCTGTGGAATTCAAATGTTGTCTAGCCACTGAAGGAGAAACTTTAAAAACAAACATACACAAACATGCCAACATAATAGAATAATATTTTAAAAATCACAGAAAAATAATAATCATTATAAGTAATCAAAATGGAAGAGGCAGTGGAGAACCAATAAAAATGTTTATGCCCTTGAAACACTTGCAATGGTGTTTGTGTCATCCAAAATGACATTTTCACTTATAACACTGCCGAGTCTGGTTGCGTATATCTTCCGTTATTGGTTTAAGTGAAAGGTGCAGTCAAATAAACTGCTATAAAAAACGACTATGACCCTGAAACCATGGTATATCTTCCTTAGCATAGGAATGATGATGTATGCCAATACATGCCAAGGGAGCCGCCTGTGTAACATGCTGCGAAATAGAATTGGGGCCTTGAGAAGTTCAAGGGTTGGTGCTAGGATGAACCATGCAAGAACATATCCTTGCATATGAGAGGCTGACATTAGTGTACAGTATTCCACTATTAATTTGAAAAGATTAAAGAATGATTAATTACACTTTCAAGACAAATCCCTACACAAGTGCGCAGATATAGCACTAATTAACTGGTCAATATACAGATCTCATGTCTAGGGTGGTAATAGTATATTCTAATCTCTAGCAGATGGTACCAACAAGCATGAACTTTCTTAAAGCAATCTCTATCGGATGGTACCAACAAACATGAAATTTCTTAAATCGACGAAAAAAAAAATCCTATGACCCAAATTGTGCTGCTGATTCTAGAGTTAACTCCAGTTGCTTCGAGAACTATTTCTTACTCATGAATGCACAGTTGCGCACCTATCACTATCAAATATTCTAACACCAATACAATTAGCATATAAAACCCATATTCAAACCCCCTGATATTACCAATGTGGGAAATGGTGAATTATATGGTACAAAGTTTAAATAAAGAAGCAAGCTTAAGTCAATGCGTGACAAACCACCAAGAACCACAATGGTATGGCTAGGTGGTACACTGGGGTAGGATGGACCATATGTGGGGCAGGATGTTTAAAGCATCCCCCCAACAACCCACCCCCACACCACCCCCCCAAAAAAAAAAATGAATCAACCCAACAAAATTCCTAGGACCTGAATTGTCCTGGGGATACATGGAGCTGAATCTATTGTCTAGCAAGTAAGACTTCCAACTTACCCATGATTGTGCAGGAGTCAATTCGAACTACACCCATCTCAATCCAATTGCTGGGCGAAACCCTTATCAAATCCCAGATATTACTGGTCTAGGAAATGGTGGAACTAACGGCAACAAATTGACCAAGAACATTGCAAGTTCCTAATATAAATCTTACAACCTTAGGCAGAATAAATCACCAAGAATCACGCTGGTTGTGGATGTCCCGGGCAAAATGAAGAATATTATTTTCGCTCTTCTATGAGGGGGAGGCAGAGAAAGTGGGGGATTCAGGGGAGTACATGCCTTGTACAGGAGTGCCTGCGCGATGTTGCGGACGTGCCAGTCGGAGCGGCCTGTGGCGACGACCATGTAGTCAGCGCAGGCGCCGCCGTGCAGCCCGCCCTCGCCGACGGGGAACACGCGCACGTCGCCCGCCCGGACGTCGCGCAGCACCTTCTCCACCTCCGGGAGCTCCAGCAGCGCCGCCGCCTGCGGCCTCGCGGGCGAGGAGCCGGCGGAGGAGGACGAGAGGAGGCGCGGGAGGAGGTGCGGCGGCGGGCGCCACCGGCCCAGGGCACCAGATCGCACGGCGGGAAGCATCGGCGGTGGCGGCGGCGGCGGGGGTTTCGATGTTTTTTTCTTTCTAATTTCCGTTAGCTTTACCCTTTTTCTTGCGAGGACTGGGCTAGCCGCGGATGATGAGAGTCGCATGTGTGCAGTGTGTCTATGCTCTTTCCCAACCCTTCGATTTCCCATGGATTGTTTTGGCACATGTGGATTTCATAGGATGAAATTAATTAAGACATGTAAAACTTTATCATGTCAAAAAAATTACTGATATGGCTTGTGATTTAATAAAAAACAATTTAGCAGACATAAAACCTATCATTGAGATTTGCCTTATGACAAATAGAAATGATGTGTGGAGATTATTACCCGCCACAGAGACATTGTCCTTGATGACATCGGGTGGCAACATCACCGGGCCTGCTTGAGAGTTGAGAGTCAATAGTTGCATCGCTGTGGTAATTTTGGTAGGATTCTAAATTCATTTCTATTTTCTTGAATTAATTAGTTAGTGTGTAATATTGTTTTTAAAAGAAATAATTAATTTCTAAATTAAATCAAATTACTATTGCTTATAAATAATTGTGTTGCATTCATACTGATTTCATAGTGTTACTGGGCGCACAATAATTTTTTAAAACTTTGTCAAATACATTTAGTCATTGCTTCACCTTTCTCGAGAATGTTTCATATTTTCTGGAAAATTTCACCCTTTCCCATTACTAGATCTTTCTATAGGAGACTTCCATAAATCGTTAGCTCGGTTCTAAACTTATAGAAAACTTGCATAAATTTCCACAATCTATTTACAGAAAACATTCATAAACTTTCATATATATCATGTCTAGAAAACCAAAACAAAAACAAAGACACATGTATCTAGAAAACTTTCATGAGCTATGTATCGAAAAAACTAGAATGACTTACAATTTTAAAATGAAGGTAGTATATTTTGATTAGCTAAATTGTTAGCTCGGTTTTTTATCAGGTGGTCACACTCCCATTTCACCGAGATCACAAGAGTAAGGACGATGGATGACGTAGCACATTCCACTCAATTTAAGCAAATCGGTTACAACTTACAAGAAGACAACGACACTTTTTTTAAGACAAAGAAGACAATTACACATTTTCCTTGTGGTGGAACCTGTCTACCCGGGTTCGAGTCTTCGACTTCGCATGGGTGTCATATTTTCTTGGATTTATTTCAGAATTTAACTAGTGCTTTTCTTTTAGTGGTAGACGACGTGTCCGTCGACAGTGAGACGCCTGTAATTTAACCGGTGCTGTTCTGATTTCATAGTGTTACTGGGTGAGCTTCATGATCACGAACTCCATGGCCCTCTTCATGCTCTCCAACCTGTCCTCGGTCATGGTGCCACTGACATCGAGCACGGGCACCAGGTCCAGCCCCTCCCTCACGGTGGTGGAGGTCTCCACCTCCGCGGTCACCGTGTCCGCCGTCAGCGCCGCATCGTCCTTGTAGTACTTGGCTGGCTTGATCATCACCAGGCCTTTGGTCCCTGCAACCATAAAATGCAAATGAATCTTTCATCATCTACCTCTGCATCCATTTCATTATTCAATCATCCCACGCATTAGGGAAACGATGGCCTGTACCTGTATTGGTAGTCGGAGGCTTCTCATCGTCGTTGTACGCCATTGCTGAGCCTGGCTTTGCAGCGACAAGCAAGGGGGAGGGATTGAGGGGAGAGAAGACCTGCCGCTGTCTGAATCCAATGAATATAATGTACCTTCCTAAATATACACATCCAACTCTATAGAAAATTATAAATGGCCTGGCCTGATGATAGATGTGTGACCTGTTGTCTGTTTAAAAATAGGACCTAGCTAGAAGACTTCATAAGGCCCAATGAGATGACTTTTTTTTTTTAGAAAAAGGGAAACGTTCTGGCCTCTACAACCGCACACAACCTAGTATACTCAGCTTAAAAGCTGATTACAAGAGTAAAAAAATGAGTACGCAAACGACAAGGAAAAACTCAAAAGCAAAGTCTATTGTTGCTTCTCCATTCGTTCTTGGCAAAGATATCTAAAGCCGTGACCTCTAGTACCTTGTTTGCCACACAGACAGCCTCCCTCGTATCGTCACGCTGCAATAGGGACCAGACAGTACGCTATCCTGAAAACAGTCTGTATAAAAGAGTAAACCATTTTTTCTCAAAAATGATATCGTTACTGTTGACACCGGATTTTCGCACCAGGTATGCTGAGCCATATGATGACGTGGTAAGGCTGGTGGACCCATTGACTGGTCAAAGCCGAAGATGACAGAGAAGGAAGCCGATATGCAGAAAAGGTCCGATAAAGCAAGGAGTCCAATCTAGTGACGAACAGAAAAGGGCGCGTCGGCTGAAAGAGGAAGCGTATCAGATATGAGGACTATTTCCTTTTTGAAGGCGTATTGAGAAGTCCCATTCTATGTTAGACTTAGTTTACTTTATCCGCAAGTTAGTCTAGTCCGATCAGGACTCTCCATGACCAGGGTATAAATATGAACCCTCATCCATTGTAAGAATTATTCTCACAATCAATACAACCCGGCTTCACGCCAAAAACCCTAGGAGTAGTATCTCGACGAAGCTTATCGGTGGACGGGCTGCATCAGTTCTGATCTCCGGCTTACCAGTAAGTTAGTCAATTTATCGAACTAGTATAGGCTTTGAATTGAGGCGCATCGCCCTTTCTCGTTTATACTGTTCAACCGATTTATCTTTGAATAAGCAAGATTGATCTAGATTCCCTACGTCGGAGCTAGATCACTATTGATTATTCAACAGTTGATCGTTTATCGGGTTGCACTTTATGTCTAGATTCCTTACGTCGGAGCTAGATCATCAAGATTAGGCTAGATTCCCTACGTCGGAGCTGGACTCATCTTGGTTATTTAAAGGCAACTTTTGCGGTTTGCTTGGAGTTGCTAGATTGGTTTAGATCTACGCCATGTGAATTAATCTACTTCTTCAACGGCTTTGAGCACCGGTCTTGGTCCGATTTAAGCAATATTTATCTTACAGTATCGTTCTAGGTCCGATCCATGCTTTGTGGTTTAATCTGGTTGTTCTTTGAGTATTGTGTCTGTTTAGATTCCCTACGTCGGAGCTAGATGTTCATAATATGATAAGATTGATCTTTGATTGTCATGCTTGGTTTAGATTCCCTACGTCGGAGCTAGATTCATCTTGATTAGTCAAAGGAAGCTTTGGTTATACCTGATTGCTATTTGAGTGTTATGCATGATTTAGATTCCCTACGTCGGAGCTAGGTCTTGTTTGATTATTTGATAGCATACCTTAGAATCAGAATGATCCTGTTAATGTTTTATCTGCTTATTTGCTTAATTCGATTAACACCTGTGCGAGCATCTTGTTTAGTTGACAGGTTGATGAGTTGAGTTTGACTGTCTAGCTATCTGATCTGATCATTGCTGGAGAAATCTAGATTCCCTACGTCGGAGCTAGATTTCTCTGAAAAGGTTCTGGTCCGATTGGCTGGTTAGATGGTCCGATAAGATAAATCAAACTGGCAACTAGGCAAGATGGACGATGTATCGGCTTACACTTTGATTATTTAATATCTTGTCCAAAGGCACAGCTGATCCATTATTTACATATCAGTCATATTTTATACTTTATTTTATTTAAAGACTGATCTGTTACAAGGTCCGATCCTGATTGGTCCGATTCTGAGGTCCGATTGGATGACTGATTAAGGTCCGATTATATTGGTCCGATTGAGGTTATCTATGAAGTCCGATTTTGAGGTCCGATTGGTATCGGCCGACACAAGTCTGATTGGGTCTTGGCTAAAATCCGACGTGCCTTCGCCGTTTGGAATAGAGCCGGCACAATCAAAGAGTAATTTAACTGTTTTATTCCCTTGTCAATTTCAGGTCAAATTGACTGGCACGCCGCGAACCTGAACGGAGTGTAGGCTGGCACTGGAGCGAAGCAGATCTCCCTGGTCTTCTTGTGCTGCACGTGGAGGATACGACCGCCGATTTTCCGCGTCAACACATTTTTAGCGCGCCCGGTGGGACTCGAGAAGCAAATTCCAAGATGTCGTCGTCTGATGCTGAAAAAGAGACCGCAGCAAAGCTTGCCGCTGAGAAAGAAACTGCAGCAAAACTTGCTGCTGAAAAAGAAGCTGCTGAGAAGGCCAAGAATGACAAGAACAAGACGCCTGAGACGGCCATTCCAATTACAAAGGCCGATCTGTCTAAAGCTCAATTAGATGCAGTTCAGGCCCAGATTGATGCATTCGAGAAGCTCTGCCTTGGCCAATTTGGACGTAATCGTTCAGGACCTATACTCAAAGTCCTCTCCCAGATCCGGAATTGATCAAGAAGACAACTGACGCTCGGGAGTACCAGGTCAACATGACAGAGATGATTCACCAAGCTGTTCATCATGCATTGATTAACCAGTCAGGCACTTTGGTGAATTCTTTAGATAATCTCATCAAGAAGACGGTGGATGATTCCATTTGTTTGAAAGGCCCAGTCTTTATAGCAAATTCTGCAGGGGCATCAGGATCAGGGAAAGACAAGGAGACTGAAGATAATGCCATGACCGTTGCTCCGCAGAATCCAACGATTCCACTACCTATTCAGCTGGCCAACGGTTTTCTATTGATGGCCGATGGAACAATTGTCGGCCCGCATGGTGAAAAATATACTAGGACTCTGAACGAAGAAGAAAAGCAACCTGCAGCTGCAAGACTACGTACAGAGATTCCTCCACATCAGCGTATGATCGGTGATTACAACAATTACATGACGGATGTGAATCAAGCTGGTGGAATGTCACCCGGAGGACAGAAGTCCGATTGGTCACGGAAAATAGCCGAGGTGATCCAGAATCAATTTGGCTTGAAGCCTAAAGATGAAGCGAGGTTGTACCGGCACCCATACCCATCTTACTTTGACGCAGTGCCACTTCCTCCACGTTATAGAGTGCCAGACTTCTCAAAATTCTCCGGGCAGGATGATATGACCACCATCGAACATGTGAGCCGATTCTTGGCTCAATGTGGTGAGGCTGCTTCAGAAGAGGGACTCAGGCTTAGATTCTTCCCTCTGTCACTATCAGGGCCGGCGTTTACTTGGTTTACGTCGTTGCCAGCAGGATCAGTCACAGGATGGTCCGATATGGAGAAGCAGTTTCATAAATACTTCTTTCTGGTCTCAATGAGATGAAGATTTCCGATTTGATTGCTGTCAGGCAAATGAATGATGAGTCCGTTAAAGAGTATATTCAACGGTTCCGTGAAATCAGGAATCGATGCTACAGTTTGAAGCTATCTGATATGCAGTTGGCTGAGCTTGCATTCCAGGGTTTGCTCGCGCCAATCAAGGAAAGGTTTTCGGCTCAGGAGTTTGAGACATTGGGACAATTAGTGCAGAAGGTGTCAGCCCATGAGGTCCGATATCAAGAGATGAAGCGCAGAACGTTTTCCAAACAAGTATCTTATCTCTCTGAATCTGAAGAAGAGGCTGATATCAACATAGCTGAATGGACCAAGTCCAAAAAGCCAGTATCATTACCATGGAGCAAACAGAACCCTGAGAAGTTTGGTTTTGATATAACAAAGGCCGATAAGATTTTTGATTTGCTGCTCAGTGAAAAGCTTATCCAACTCTCTGCAAATCACTCAATTCCATCGGCCGATGAGTTGAAGAAACGCAAATATTGCAAATGGCACAACTCAACTTCTCACGAGACGAATGAATGCAAGGTGTTCAGGAGGGAGATCCAATTGGCTATTGAATCTGGCAAGATCAAGTTTGAAGATAACAAGAAAGCCATGAAGATCGACGGTCATCCTTTTCCGAATAACTTTGCTGATTTCTCCTTTTCTATTAATATGGTTGATACTGATGAGAAGGGGAAGTTTAAAGTGCTTACATCGGACCACGCCAAGAGTTCTGGTGCCGTTGATCCTGCAGTTCAAGTTACTGTTAAAGAGCTACGGAGGAATCATCAGGCATTTGGGCGTGAATCTAATGCTCTTGGTGGATATCGGCCACGTGTGACTTCCCAGATGCTGATTAACAAGTACAAAAGGCAGCAGGCAGCAGCTCGAGCATGGGAAGAACGTGAGGAACGACGGCGTCAGAGGCGCGAATATCAGGCGAGGCGGTTTGATGAAAGGTCCGATGGCCGACGCCGATATGATGATAGGTCTGATGGACGACGTCGATATGATGATAGGTCCGATGGACGACGCTGGTACGATGATAGGTCCGATTGGCAAATGGACAGACGTCAGACCTATGAGCACTACGATCAAGATGATGGTCACTGGACATGTCCTTTCTTCGTGTTCTGCTGGAATGAGAAACTCAGATTACCATCCAAAGCAGATTGTCCTGAATGCAGCCTCCAGTATGAAGAATACAGAGCTTTCAAGAGAGGTCGACGATCAGTTCATGAACGGATCGGCGTCAGGATTGATGATCATCATCAAGGAGATGAAGGCCGAGTTGATGCTCATGGCCATAAAAATATCGAAGGCCAGGTTGATGCTCTTGGCCCTGAAAAAATGGAAGAAAAGGCACCAGTTCGGGATCAGATTAAAGAACCTCAAATGAAGCCTGGACAGTGGTGCCCATCAGGGATTTCTAGGTCCAAGAAGAGACGCGTGCAGCGTTTGCGCTATCATGAGCAGATTCAGGAGCAGGAATTAGCTAAGGAGAGGAAAACTTGGCGCATCAAGATGGCCAATGATGATGAATCAAGCACATCGGCCCCAATAAACATGGTTTTGATGTTGCCTTTTGATTTTGCTGCTCCTGATGAACAAGATGATGGTGAGGTTGATTATGAACTGGAAGAAGCCGCTGCATGCTTGGTTCTTGATTCAGAGAAGGCTATCTTTGAGAAGCCAAATGCAAACGGATATCGGCACCTGAAGCCTCTGTACATCAAAGGATATGTTGATGGGAAGCCGATGACCAAGATGCTGGTTGATGGAGGAGCTGCTGTCAATCTTATGCCCTATTCCACATTCCGCAAGTTGGGCAAGGGGATTGATGATCTGATCAAGACCAATATGACGCTCAAGGATTTTGGTGGAAACGTTTCAGAGCCTCGGGGGGCAATTCATGTTGAATTGACCATCGGCAGCAAAACATTGCCGACCACCTTCTTTGTGATTGATGGCCAAGGTTCTTACAGCATGCTCCTCGAGCGAGATTGGATTCATGCCAATTGTTGCATCCCATCCACGATGCACCAGTGTTTGATTCAATGGCAGGGTAATAATGTGGAGATCGTCCCGGCTGATGATTCGGTTAGCATTGCTACAGCTGAGTCAACGATTTGGGAGTTTGAAGGAATTGAATGCCTGTCAGGAAAACATGGGATGGTGACTTCCTCAAGGTGTCCGATCAAGGACTACAGCCGATCCAAGCAGTCGGCTCTGAGACTTTGTTTTAAATGGATGATTGCATAGAAGATCTTGAAGACCGAAGTGAGTTCGGCAAATTAGGGTTTGGATTTACGTCGG
>CM014272.1:82984311-83000289 GCA_004135705.1 Alloteropsis semialata | reverse complement strand
ATATAGTCAAGAACTCAACTACTTGAATTGAAATAAGATCACTTCACACACATGATTTTTACCATATGTGTCACAGAGAAGTTAATAACACACCAAACATTATTAGTAACTACTATACTATAGCGACTAACTTGCATGTTTTTATAGGCTGCTAGGCTGCACCAGTGTGAACTGTCCCTTTCGTGACTGATTGGCCTTCATCACATAATACAAAAATAGTGTTCTAGGCCGTAAATGAGAAAATGAGGAAGAAAGAATATGCCATACATGCGACAATAATTACAAATAAAAGTACTAGCACCCTAAAAATACAAAAACGTAAATCTATCTACGAAAGGAAAATGGAATTGTCCCTAGTACAAAAAAGGATGATAACTTCAGACTGCTCATAAGTCCTTACATGCATGTCGCGTTTTGCAGCAGTGTAGAAATTATTCTAGCCGTTAGATATGGGCATTATCTGCTAGAAAAATGTAGTAAAGCACCCCCAAAATATCAAAAGCATAAAGCTATCTATGAAAGGAAAATGCAGGGGCGGAGCCAGGATTTGGATATGGGGGGGGGGGGGGGTGCAAGCGAGTGATTTCGACAACAATCGCACATGATGATATATAGATAATTATGCTGACTTGGCTATAGAATAGATAACAAGGCAAATCGAAACATTTTGTATATGTTGTAGTTGACACCGATTCCATCTTCAAATTCATGTATATGTTGATGGATCTCATAATTTAATTAGCTCTAGCCCCACCTATCAATCTAATTCTGAAGAAGATCAAGATCATATGGACTTATAGAGGAAGTCTGGAGCTAGTACGGCCGCATTGGCCTGTAGTCTGTGTGGGGGAGCGCAGTCAAGTGATGTGAAGATAGCAAGGCAAGCAGAATAGGCTTGTTTCCTTGGGCTTGGGCTGGGCAAACACTCATGTTGGGCTTAGAAGTGCAGCAACACCACAGCAAACTCAGATGGAGGGACCCATAATTACTTAAACACGTGATTAGCAGCGAAATTAATAGAACGATCTTTGGAAAGACCTGCACGTTGCCACACCCCCCTCCCCCCCCTTTGGCTCCGCCCCTGGGAAAATGGAATTGACCATAGTACAAAAAGGAGTAACTTCAGACTGCTCATAAGTCCTTACATGTCGCGTTTGGCGGCAGTGTAGAAATTATTCTGTTAGATATGGCCATATTGGCATTATTTGCTTAAAAATGATAAGACACTAGATAAATAAATATGGATCGAGCACCAAATTAGAAAATTAAGTAATTTAAAACTAAAATATCTATTTTTATAAAACTCAACTATATGACTTAGTAGTAGCTTGGTTGGTTAGGTTTCTTACGATAGAACCTGTACATGCATACACCCTAGTTCGAATCTCAGACCTGGCTTGTGTGCTCGTATTTTTCTGAATATTCCAAAACTAGCGACCTATTCTTCGGTGGTAAGCGAAATGATCGTTGACAGCAAGACATGATGACTTTGTCAATCTCAAGGATCTGCCAGCACAGTCTCTTGATATGTGGTTCATGAGATAAATCGGAGTATAACCCTTCTTCTTTGAAAAGAGTCTTATTGTCTTCCCCCTCAAACCCTGTAGTCGACATTTCGTGCCTTCACTACAGTAGCTGCTACTCCATGCCATCCGCCTTTGGAAAAATAACATCTCCATAGGCTGGTCCAGTGAAAGCCACCTATGACAATGGGTTCATTTCTCGCTGTCTTCATGTGTAAATGGTTGGATGAGATGTTGATATGAGAATATCGTTTTCATAGCATTAACATGCTTATAATTTCCTACCATGCCAATGAGAGGAAAAACAAAGGCTGCTTGCGATGACCTAGAGGCTAGAGTACTTAGTCTTTTCTTAACTCCCTAAGAGATGACTTCTACCAAACAATACACGTCATAATATTTGCATGACTTCTACCAAAATACACGTCAGAATATTTGCATGTTCAGAGATCAGATAGATGCATGTGAACTACATTCTAGTCTCTGAAGGGATTGCTGATGGCATCACAATATGAACAATACAGTCATCCATGACATACATAGGCTGCTGTCACATACTCACATGATTGCAAATAAACTAATTAGTAAATCAAATAGACAAGTTGACTTTGAGGCTGGCATCTACGACGCTAATCCAGTTTTTTGGCCTGTCCATTGCCAGCAATGCAATCGACCCTCACACACAGCGATGTTGAGTGGGGTCGCGATCAGAGCCTTCAAATCTCCTTTCCAGACACTGTACGTCCATAGTCTGGAGCGGCTACTGCCATGTTCATAGGCGGTATCAAATTTGAGCCGCATGTTAAAAGATTAGAGATGGGGTTGTTTGTCTGAATAAGGTCCTGTTTGATTCAACTAGAGCTAAAGTTTAGCTGATTAACTAGATGCTTCCAGCTAATCAACTGCTAACTTTAGCTGCATGGTAGGTAAGATATTGGCTAAATTTTAGCTGAGGATCCAAACAAGCCGCCCTTCAGCTAAAATTTTGCTGGGTGATCTGAACAGGGCCTAACTCATTTTCATAGAAATAACATGCTTGTAACATTCTTAACGAAAATTAACGTGTCCTGTACCATAGAAAACAACGCTTGCTTGTGACGACCTACAACACTTAGTCTTTTCTTAGTTTAATAACTATACGAGACAATAATGATAAGACATCACTCTCTAAGAGACGACTTCAATCAAACAATTCACCTCAGAATATTTGCATTTGTTGTTTTAAAAAAAGAATAGTAGCATTTTGCAAGTTGGGAGGTCCCATGGATGCATGTGAACAATTCTCAAATTGGATCGCTGATGGCGTAACAATATGACGTATTGTTTCCAGCAGTGTCCTCTTTTTATATGGTAATAATCTTGAGGTCCTCTTCTTTGCGAGAGTATAACCAGCTAGCGTCGGAAAAACAATGGATGCTTGCTAGCTCGAGGTCAAGGCCTCAAGGTAGCAGGCCAACCCTAGCACTCTACTCTTATCTATAAATCTGGCATCCGATCGAGCTGAGCACACAAACCCTCACCCGTGGCGAACTAGGGACACGGATTGATCGAGCTGATCGAACAAGTATAGCTTGAGCCTGGACACGGCGGGCGATGGGTGACGGCCGCGGTAGCATCGCCTTCTTCGGCACCTACAGGACGCCGGTACCCCTCGACATCTTCTCGCGCCCGGCCGACCCGGCGGCGAGCTCGGACGAGCGGCTCCTCACCGACGGCGAGTCGTACAACCACAACGGCCGGCAGATCCCGCCGGCGGCGCTCAAGGAGCTCCTCACGTTCCTGCGCGCGCGCAACAACAAGGACGGCCCCAAGATTGGCGACGGCGACGCGACCAAGGGTCTCATCTTCGTCTCCGAGAGGGACAACGGTCTCGAGACGCTGCACGTGGCCCTGTCCAGCGACGCCATGCCGACGCCAAGGGTGCTGCGCCTAGCCGACATCTACGGCGCCGGCACCTTCGGCGGCGTGCGCCTCGAGGACAGCGCCTGCTTCGCCGGTGGCTTCCAGGAGGGCGGCCGCGCCGTCGGCCACTACCTCATCTACGTCTCCACCAAGGAGCCTGTGAAAGCACGCCGCACCCCTTGGACCGTCGTGTACAAGACCAACCTTGCCGACGGCAAGACCGAGCGCCTCACTCCACCAGGTACACCACGCCAGCTCAGCTGTTCCTCCCATCCATTTTAATTAGCTGCCACTAACAAATATTAATTTTTTTAATGATTTGACATAATGTTCCATATATCATCATCAACTTAATTACATAATACTAGTGCAGCTTGACTTTGAACAATTTGTCTTCTTGATATATATCCTGAATGATTAATCCTTGCATCTCTCTCTATCCTTGCTGCAAGCAGAGCAGTATGATCTGAGCCCGGCCGTGTCGCCGTCGGGGAAGATGGTGGCGGTGGCCAACTTCCAGTTCCACCGTTGGAACGGCGAGATCGAGCTCCTCAAGACCGACATCGTCGTCATGAACGTGGATCCGCAGGCGCAGGGCGGCCTGCGGCGCAAGGTCCTCATCAAGGATGGCGGCTGGCCCACATGGGGCAGCGACAACGTCATCTTCTTCCACCGAGGCAAGCAGACGGATCCTCACAACCGGCTCAAGATCTACTGGCGCGTGTTCCGGTACGACATCGCCGCCGGCAAGGAGGAACCGGTGACGCCGGCAGACATCGACGCCATGACTCCGGCGGCCATCAGCGAGACCAAGGTGGCCGTGGCGACCATCCGGGAGAAGTCGAATCAGAACGTGTCGGTTGATCCCCGGAAGGAGGCGCAGTACCGCCACATCGAGATATTCGACTTCACCGCGCCTGACCGGCCGGTGCAGATCACCCTGAATGTCAGGGGAAAGGCTGACCACTACAGCCCCTTCGTCCTCGACGGCGGCAGCCGCATCGGCTACCACCGCTGCAGGACAGACAAGCTCCAGCAGGTACTTATATATATGTATATATATAAATATATTAATTCCTACTACTACAACTTTAATTTTGATTATGGCCTGGCCTCTTGCTGATTGATTACTACACAATTATGCGTTCAGAATGGAACTGTTCTCCCAAAGAACTTCGACAGGGTGCACGCGCCGGAGTCGCACAAGGATGTGGGGCTTTTCAGGGTGTCCGGCGTGTTCCCAAGCTTCTCCAAGGACGGCTCCATGCTTGCCTTCGTCGACAACGAGTTCCAAGCAGTGTGGGTCGCCGACAAGGACGGCCTGCACGTCATCCACAAGATGAGGGGTTCCAACAAGGTCTACTCGACGGCGTGGAACCAGAACCCCGACAAGAACACGCTGTACATCTGCGACGGCCCGGCCTTCACCCGCGCCAGCGAGGTTAACATCTCCGCCATCACCAAGGACAAGGAAACCGGCAAGTGGCTACGGCCGCGGAGGCTCACCGACGGCAAGTACAACAACGCGTTCCCGTCGAGCAGCCCCGACGGGAGCAAGCTCGTGTTCAAGTCGTCGCGCGACAGGGTGCCCGGCGGCCAGAGGGCGCACACGAACCTGTTCGTCATGGAGGACGCCGACCTCGGCGAGTGGGGCGAAGGCGAGCTGACGCAGCTCACCGACGGGCCATGGGTTGACACCCACTGCAGCTGGCCGCCCCGCGGCGACTGGATCGTCTTCGCCTCCTCCCGCGACAAGGCCGCCGGCGCGCCGGACAGGGACCTCCTCGACGCCGGCTTCTTCAGCGTCTACCTCGTCAACGCCGCCGACCGCGACCCCAGCGGCAAGAAGTTCCCGGCGCCGGTCCGTGTCGTGCACAGCTCCGATACCTTCAGAGGGCACGTGAACCACCCGGTGTTCAGCCCGGACATGAGGAGCCTCGTCTTCACTGCCGACCTCGCCGCGGTGTCCGTGGAGCCCATCTCCATGCCCATCTTCATCCACTCCGTCAGACCCTACGGCGACATCTTCTCCGTCGACCTCCGCGACAAGGACGACATCACCAAGAACCAGGACATCCAGGAGTTCCATCGCCTGACGCACACTCGCTACGAGTACTCGACGCCGGCATGGACAGAGTTCGCCAGCGTCGACCCCAACGAGCAGTGGAACATGCTCAACACCGTCACCAAAGGCTACACGCCGGCGTGCCCGTACTTGCACGCCATGGACGCAGAGGGGTGGCACATGGCCGGTCACCTCACCATCCCAAGGAGGTGCTGCTAATAATCTTATTGTATTATTAGGCTAGCAGCTGCCGCTCCATGACTGAAAGCTTTTGATTTCCACCCAAAAAAAAAAATAAAGATAAAAACTGTGCTCTGCTCAGTTCGCTCGCTGTTTCTATTTGTCTTTTATAAGGAACTAGACCCGCGCATTTATGCGGCTAGTATATATAATTTGAATATCTATATATATATATATATATTTATTTTTGTATCTTTTTGTTGTCCTAAACTTTTTTTTTGCCGGAGTCCTCTTGTTACACATTAAGCCAAATTGTTGACAAAATAATTTAGGCATTGTCATAATATTTTTCTTTGTTACGACTACTATTATCTTTGTTGCCCAATCTCTTATAGGTATACTACATATGTACATCTTTGTTTTTTTAACTAAATAACTTTGATTGGAGTTATTTTTAGTTAGTGGTATAAATTGGCAGTTCTATCAGCTAAAAAGAATTTCATATTTATGTTTGTATAGTTACAATGCAATGAAGAGATAATTAATGACTGTACTAATTTTATAGTAAAAAAAGGTATATACTTTTTATATAAAGCATGAGTATTTTGGTTAATTCTTTCTTTACCTAAGCAAATATTTATTTTATTTTTTATTTTAAATAATATTGAGGTATTTTAGGTTAATTTATATGTAATGACATTGTTGGATGATTTTAAAAAGGATAAAGATATATGGATTTTTAGGCTAATTTTTATGTAATGATAATTGTGGATAATTTTTAAATAGTTACATGGGTAGTTTAGGCTAATTTTTGCATAACGGTAGTTGTAATTTTTTCCTCCGATTAACGTGTGAGTTTTTATGTCTTAAAAGTGAATGTAACTTTTCTAATGACATTGGTGGATGATTTTAAAAATATATATGGACGTTTTAGGCTATTTTTTATATAATGACAGTGGTGGTAATTTTTTTAATAGTTAAGGGGTATTTTTGGCTAAATTTTACGTAATGGCAGTGGTGGATTATTTTGTTTTTTTTCTTCGATTAACGTGAGAATTCATGGGCCTTGAGAGCGAACATAGAGACTCCTTTTATTGGCCAAATACTAAGATAATAGATTATATATTGTTGTCAGTTTCACCTTTGCTAGATGTTTCAGTTACAAAATAATGAACCGAAGTGTTCCTCTTGCAAAGTTCGACAACAAGTGGTCTGAAGGAATTGGCCGTTCTGATTTGTTGGCTGATGAAAATTTTTGTTCAAACGGTTTTCGTTCTCTATCATATCGACTGTTGCATCGCTTTAGAAACCACAAATATATGTCACATTCTGCCTAACTTAATGCAAAATTGGAATACGATTATCATTGCTACAGAAGATATGCCGTCCAATTATGTCCCGTTTGGATCCTTTGGAATTGAATTTCCATTATAATAATCATAATTTAGACACAAATTAATTAAGCTAATATAGTTATATGTGGAATATATTTGTATATTATAGTTGGCCATGGGAGAGATAATTATGTGCTGCACTTTTACTATAGAAAAGTAAGTCAAAGAGCATACTATAAGTTGCACATTAGAAACACTAGTCTATCAATTCGTGCTCCCACACGAGCTAATAATTTAGAACACCTAAGTATTAAAACTTCATAAAAAATTTATATCCATATATGCTCTCTTTTATTAATTAAATATCTCTTTTTTCACTTTACATTGTATTTCTAGATGTGCTTTATTAAATCCTCACGTTGAGATACACAGTTAACATGAAAATTGGTATTCCCACTGTTTCCTCCACACACGTATATACTAGGATGAGAGGCGCGCTTCGCTGCGCCCGCCCCCGGCGAACGCGCTCGGGTCGTGATGCGCTCCTTAGTTCCAGGTGTCTTAGTTGACTTGGATTGTGATGATGCTAACCACTGTTTCCTCCACACACGTATATACTAGGATGAGAGGCGCGCTTCGCTGCGCCCGCCCCCGGCGAACGCGCTCGGGTCGTGATGCGCTCCTTAGTTCCAGGTGTCTTAGTTGACTTGGATTGTGATGATGCTAACCTGAGTATTCCAGGTTCAAAAATTAATTGAGTTATATGTGACCCAATAAAAACACCCTAGAAACATATGCACATACACAACCGGAGAAGTGAAATCAGGAGGTAGTCATCATGCAACATCCAACATATGTATGGATAGCAATTAGTTAGTCATACAGGATTTTAGGCAGTCTAAGAGAGGTGTTGAAAAGCAAGAAGCAGACATGCTCATCATGTATCGAGCAGTAGAACAAATACTTGAATGTGAAAAGCTTTCAGGTGCATGTACCTCATCAGGTTTCCGATCAATTGATCTGTAAAATTGAAACAGCTAAGAGTGGTTTGCAGCAAATACAGCATCAGGAAGAGATTAATCAGTTTTACTGAATAATTGTTTCATGGTACTCTTGGCGATGTTTTCTTGTTCTTTGTATAAATGATATACTCTGGAAAATATCCATTAGAATGGACAGTAAGTACTCTCATAAATGAGACGTAAGGGACCTTAGGTCAGCAGCTTATGCAGGACATGAAGCACTTGTATCTGCCCACAACAAACTATGGCATTACCGCATTATGCAAGCTACACTTGGAAATACCAAGATGCAATGTTACTGCCTCAATTGAAAGAAGATGCCACAAGAACTTGCAATAAAAGCTGGGAATAAGAAAATCAAAGAAGATTACCTTTGACCAAAAGGTCATACAAATTCAGAGGCCAAGCAAAAACCTTTCAGAAATCTCAGGTTGAGGCGTTCACTAACCTTGAACTTCAAAAGTAAATTCCATGCCTACGTTCTTTGTAATAGCAATTCATGGAGAGAAATCAATAAAAATCTGGATTTGTAAATGCAAATCTATTGGGCGTCATATTTTGACCATCCCTCCATCTAAAAATGAATAAGAATGTAGGCACACATGTAGAAAGAAATTCAAAACATATTGATAGGGAGGCATTCACACATTGATAAGACCATGATGCAAATAATTACAGAAAAATACTGCATAGAAATAATGTCATCAGAATCTGATCACACTCTTAGCAGTTAACACATATGGTATGTGAAAAATGAAGCCATAAAAGCAGCCAACTTAAATTGTGTGCAGTTTCCCTAGCTCTTGGAACATGTAACCTATATAAAAGGGTGACTATTTCTAATAACAACTCAAGTTTAGTAGGACACATCTACTGTGATGAAGTTAAACCGGTAGTAAATACATTTAATTTGGAGCTTCAAATCGTGAAATGAGTAAGTCATTTTTAAAAAAACTGAGGTAGCCACCGTAACTGTATGGATAACTCAACTGTAATATACAAACCAGAGGGATCATAAAACATGTCATTATCAAATGATATAAAGACGTGGGAAGATGTGATCGTATACACTGGTGTAATAGTGTGCATAATAGAAGTATAGAACATGTAACCCAAGATAAACAAAGAGGCTGCAAGATGCAGGAGACTATTATTGGACCTATGATGTTAATGTGGATGAAAATCTGCAATCAGGGAACAACCCATGTGACTATGTGAGTCAAGGAGGAGCCCGTTTGCTACAAACTCTAGAAGGAAGCACGTTTCATCATGCAAAGTTTTTTTTTGGGTAGGTATTTTTCTCTGCGCATCATCTATGTTTTGCAGGAAAAAATGTACTACTATGAAAATTTCAATTTTGTTTCTTCTGTTGTGGATGTAATCTATATGGAAAATGTTTCCCAAATGTCTTTGCACTAAAGCTGGAATTAGTCAGTTATGATGTGCAAACATACATAAACACACCTAGAGTTGAAGTACAATCTTAAGAGGCATTTCATCGAGCAACCTGCGAGCACTGAGCATCAAGCACAAACCCAAGACAGAAGCAAGGGGAAGCCTAATGATACCTTGCTGGCACAAAAAAAAAAATCCTTGCAGCCTAATCACCCGCAGTAAACTGGAGTAGAAATCCATTGCATCAAATGACCTGGCCTCTCGAACTGAACATAGGAATAGAAACAGGGTTGCCTCCACCTCCAACAGTAATATGTTGATGTTCAACGTCTCAATTATTGCAAGATAACTATGCAAGAACGGATTAGATGAAAGACCACATACATGGAGGGCAATGAAGTTCGGAGGGGGTGAAGGCATGGACGCTAAGCACGTCACTCAGTGAGGCACCCACCTAGCATGTTCCATTGGGAAGAACGGAGGCCAATACCAGCGAAGGGGAGAACCTCAACACCAACGAACCCACGGGAGAGCAACCTGGGCACCTCTGAGCACGCAGCACAGGAACAGAACACTGCAGCCTACCGACGACGACACCGGCGAGGGCACCACCAGTGGAGGGAACCGGCCGCCGGAACCAACGCACCGCCGCTGCAGCACAGACCAGGAAGAGCGTGAAACATGGAAAGGCAAAATGAGTACCCACAAGCGGCACCAAGATCCCAGCGAATCCAATTTAGCCGAACCAAATCGCAGAAGCAAGCAGCGACGAACATACCGACGGCGACGCGCAGGGCTAGGACCTAGGGTGTAGCGCCGCTCTTGGCTACCCTAGCGAAGGCACCGAGGCAACAGCCGACGCAAGGCGCACGGCGGCCGTCAGGAAGTGCCCACACACGGCCAGGCTGAAGCCCTCCAGCAGCCGCGCGCGCCGAGCCTGAGCTCCCCTGCCGCAGGATCAGAACCGCCCAGCGGCCCGCCGGCCCCCCGCTCAAGTGCAGCGGGAGGGAGCGACTGTAGCGGCGGAAACGGCGGCCCAACGCGGGCGGCGCGTCGCAGAGAAGTCCCCCGGACGGCAACTCCGACACAGACACACCCCTCCACCACGAAACCCCGTCGGATTGGAACCCACCGGCGAAGGAGCGAGCCACCCACGCAGCGAGCGATCGAGGTGGCAACGAAGAGCGGCGGCCGAGTTTTTTTTTTTGAGAACTCGCAACTTATTTATTCATTGAGAATAGAGTACGAGGTACAAACACCTTCCGGAGGTGCACTAAACCAAACATGTCTACCGTCCTGACTAAATAAAGAGCTCTTAGCCAGTAAATGAGCGTCGGCGTTGGACTTGCGATTCTCATGTACGAATTCCGTTGCCTGAAAGTCTTCACGTCTTGCTTGTATTTCCCGAATGATCATGCCATAACTCCCCATACCAGTTCTGTTGATGCTCCTCGCAACATTGGCACAATCTGTTGCAAGACGAAAGCGCTGGAGGAGCAGATCGCTCGCCAACGCCATGCCTTCTCTGCAAGAAAGGGCTTCTGCTGTTTCCGCATCGGTCATGCCCAGCACCACTTGCGCTGATGCGCCAAGGAACAAACCATTGGCACCCCTGGCAACTGCCGCCACCGCCGACACATTTGAATTCTTTGAAACTGCAGCATCGACATTGACCTTGCACATCCCAGATGGAGGAGGGAGCCATCCCCTAGTAGGCACTGGAGCTCCCTGCTGTAATTTAGGTTGTGGTTTCGTCAGCTCAAGCTCTGCGATGAAACTCTCGACGAAACAGTGCATAGACAGCGGACTTTGGAAAACTTCCTCATGTATAGCCTTCCTCTTCGCATGCCATATCGCCCATAATCTCACAACTGCTCGTGTAAGATCTGTGTGTGATAGAGCGCTCATAATCTCTATCAGCCATCCCCTGGCATCATCCTGTTGTGCTGCTGCCAGAACCTCCGCAACTTCTTGATTTTCTAGAGCCCAAACACATCTCGCCATATTGCAATCTAGTAGCGAGTGTCTTCAGCTATCCGGCGCGCCACAGATACCACAGTTGCTATTCGGAGTCATATTGCGATGATGACATACATCGTTCGTGGGAATTGAGTGACGAGCTAACCTCCACAAGAACATACAAATTTTTGATGGAACCTTGACCTTCCACAAATCTACCATTCTTTTTGCTCGGCCCCAATATTTGACCGTCCTGCTGTTCCCTCCAGACAGGCCGTCGTCGCATTAGAAATCCGAACCAGCAACTTGTAGGCAGATCGAACAGAGAAGACACCCGATCGCTCGTAATGCCATGCCCAAAAGTCCTCCCTTCTAATAGTACTCAGAGGAATCGCTAGTATGGCCTCTCTGTCCATTGCCGTGAAAAACATGTCCAGCTTCTGCACATCCCATGACCGTGTGGCATGTTCGATCAATTCACTGACCCTCTGCGGTGGGTTATCTCCAGTGCAGCAGATTGGCCTTAGCATACCATCGCGTGGCAGCCAATTCGCTGTCCAGATATTTGTTCCTTCACCAGTACCAATCCTTCGGATAATCCCAAGCTTCAGCACACCGATTCCTTCATGGATCGCTCGCCACACCCGTGAGGGAGACCCTAACAAAACCTTCAGAAGTAAAGCCGAGGTTCATGGGCCAACGCAGACGGGCCTATTTCCCCACGCCACACGGGCTCGCAACAGGCCAAAAGCAGCGGAGGGCCGAAACGACGCAATGCGCAGCCCAGCGCGAAAAAATCAGCCACGCACAGTAACTCGTGCCCTCTCGTAGTCCGGATTTCACCTGTGATATGGAGTTAGTTATATTCTACATGTTTTTTTTAAAAAAAAAACACTTATCACCACGAGTGGGCCTCGGAGAACGCCGCGCCTCCGTAGGCCACCTACACCACGAGCTGGCCTGCAGCAGGGTTGGAAGTTTTAGAATTTTTTACGGTCGGATGACAGAATTTGCAAATCTGTCATCCAACCGCCGTATCATATGGCTGCCGCCATATGATACGGCGGTAAGAAGCTGCAACCACCAAATCACATGGCGGTTAGGAAAACCGCCAAATAAACCGGCGGCTTAGTCTAACCGCCGATTCATTTGGCGGTTAAGCCTAACCGCCATTTAAACAGGCGGTTCAGTTTAACCGCCAAATGAACCGGCGGTTCGTTGAACCGCTGGCCTGCGGTTCATGTAACCGCCATTTCATTCGGCGGCTAGCCCTTACCGCCGAATGGAACGGCGGTATTTTTTTCATTTTTGTATTAAAAAATGGTGTAATTTTTTAAAATGCTTGCGAATGAAAGGAAATATATCACAAACAAGAAGCTAGTAAACATGAAAAGTATAATACAACATCCAGTACGATACATAATCACTCCGTAAAAAGTAAAAAACTAAATGCGGCCTCGCTTGGCCACCTTAGGCCTGACCATCCTGGCCGCCTGCTGCGCGGCCCTCTGTGGTGCACGGAGTACGTGAGGGGCTCAGGTGGCGGTACCTGCCGACTCGGGCGCCTTGCATCCGCAGGAGGCGGTGTCACGAACGGTGGCTGCTGCGAGAACTGAGTAGCAGGTACAGGGGAGCCACCTAACTGCGAACCACCAATCTCCTCCTGCGACCACTGCCCCTGTCGGTACCTCCGGTCAATCTCGGATGGGGCCGTCCACTGGGTCGGCGCTGGGTGCCGCTCCTCGACTGGGTCGTCGGGCGGCTAAAGCGTACGCTGCATTATACACAATCACGTTAGTACACAAGTAAAAGCATGTAGTCGTATCATTTGGTCAATTACGTACCTAAGCCGTGGACGGCGTGCCCTGCCGACGTGGACGCGCCGCCTGTGGTCATCGCTGGTTGCCCTGTCACATAAAACGTTAGTCGAGAACGTAATTACACAATGCTAGGATGTTATGAACAAAACGTGGATACTATGGTGTACCTGGCTGTAAACAGCTGCTGGCCTCGACGTGTACGTGGGTATCCCCGAGGGAGCGCTCTGAGCCGGGAGAGGAGTGCTGAGCGCAGGGGGGTACCGTGGAAGGACCTGCTCCCATAGGAGGGAAGGGCGGCCGCGAGGAGCTGGACGGCGCGTGGTATGAACGTCCAGTCGACGCCGAGCTCGAGGATGAGGTGGGGTGGCGTGGAATCGCCGGAGCGTCATCGTGCCGGCACGAGACCGCCTGCCTGAACCTCGTAAGGAGGCCCAGAATGCAGTCGTACGTCGCCACGTGGTCGGCAGGGGTCATGAAATCTGCCCTCGCTTGGCTCCTCGCAGCTGTAGCGTCGATCTCCGCGAGCACGTCGTACTGTTCAATTATGTTAATTAAAATGCGTACCATATGAATGTGTTATAGCAGTAAGGACGTAGTACTTACCCCAATCGCGTAGTTCTGATCGCGTCGTACCGGGTACGTAGCCGTGACCACTGCCGGGGGGAAAGTGGCCTGGGACGGAACGCGGAGGACCCAAACGTGGGTCCGAGGCCAGTACCACTGCAGGTACGCTGCGAAGGCCTCCTCGGAGTGCGGTCAGTGCTCCTCGACGACGTCGTTCAACGCCTCTGTCCAACCCGCCACGTAGGGCGCCACCGCGGCCTGCCACTGTGTGCCAGCAGTGTGTCCCTTCCTCGTCCACCTATTCAACGATTGACCACGTAAGTTATGAAATATACAAAACTTGCGGGACGGAAATACGACACACGTACCTGTGGTGGGTTGGCTCGACGGAGTGGACGACCGGCAGCGGTGACTCCTGGTAGAGGTGGAACTGCCTAATCACCCTGTGCACCGCATATCCTCCACGTGGACGTCGAAGACCAGGGGCTTCCTCGTCATCCAGTAGTCTTGGTCGCGCTGACACAAGGAGGACAGGCCCTGCGGTGCCCGAGCGTGGATCGCGTCGGGCGAGTAGGGGGTCCAGCGCACGTCCGCGTCAACAAGGCCGTCAAACTGGCCGACGAAGTCTGCGTACGACTTCCTCGTCTGCTGGCCCACCTAGCTCGGCTGCACAAGTAATACAAATAATATAGCAAGTCCCAACAACAAAAGGATGTTAAAAAAAATGTTTGAACACATACCTTCCAGAGGCACCACAAAGACCCCATGGTGGGGTAGTCGCGCGGGTTCGTGCCAGGAGCCTGCGCGTCGTACGACTCGGTGCTCATCATTGGTCTGCCCACGGGGAACCGCTCGTACGACCACAACTGCAGAAGCATGAGACACCCAACGAAGATAGGGTCTTCCTTCTTAATCTTGTGCACGCCCGTGCAGAGGCCCCTGTACGTAGCGGCCAACACCGCTGAGCCCCAGCTGACCTGGGGAATCTGCTCGAGCGGCCACGTCGCGACGGCCGTCGCGTAAGGGATCAGGACCTTGGGACACGAGTCCCCTTGTGAGCTGCAGAACATCACCCACCCAAAGAGCCAGAGCAGGTACGCCTCCAAGTGATGCTGGACGGTCTTGTCGTCAGCGTCTGCCCTCATGTAGTCCGCCTGCAATAAGTGCAATAACTCTAATTTAAACTCTAATATAAGAAGATAGAAACTCTACTATAAAAAGATATAAAACTCTAATATAAAGTCTAATTTAAACTTTAATAAACTCTATCTAATTTAAACTCTAATATAAGAAGATAGAAACTCTACTATAAAAAGATATAAAACTCTAATATAAAGTTTAATTTAAACTCCAATTTAAACTCTAATTATAACTCTAATTTTAACTCTAATATAAACTCTAATTTAAACTGTAATTTAAACTCAAATTTTAATTCAAATTTGAACTCTAATTTAAACTCTAATTTAAACTCAAATTTAAACTCTAATATAAACGCTAATATAAACTCTAATTTAAACTCAAATATAAACTCTAATTTAAACTCTAATATAAACTCAAATATAAACTCTAATTTAAACTCTAATTATAACTCTAATTTTAACTCTAATATAAACTCTAATTTAAACTGTAATTTAAACTCAAACTTTAATTCAAATTTTACTCTAATTTAAAAAGATATAAACTCTAATATAAAAAGATATAAAACTCAAACAGAACGGTGTAGGTACTTACGCTAAATTGAAGCAACCACTTCTTGGTGGGGTCGTGCGTGCTGGTGAACTCCTGGTAGCCCACTGCGCGCTCGTTCCGCTGAAGGCCCGCGAACCTGTCGAGGAGGTCCCGCCGCCAAGTGACCGGAGGGTCGATCGCCCCCATGGCGTCGCCTGCTAGCGGCAGGCCAAGCAAGAAAGCCACATCCTGCAAAGCGGGCGCCATCTCCCTCACAGTGAGGTGGAAGGTGTGCGTCTCTGGCCGCCACCTGTCGAGGAGAGCCGCCAGCAAGGAGTGGACCACTGAACTCCCTTTGCAAACACAAAGTGAACCACTGTTTTATTGCATCCTTTTTTCTTCTGCAGTCTTGTAGCACGAACCGAGGCAAACCTCGTTGCACCTGTACTCCCAGGGGACTTGTTGGCCTTCATTTATCGTAAACTTTGAGAAGTCATAGTTGTCCCAGTTCCTTGGCACCTGCACCTCCTCGCCGTCGTCATCATC
>CM014272.1:82966085-82978911 GCA_004135705.1 Alloteropsis semialata | reverse complement strand
CCGCTGAGCCCCTTCCTCCCCCCCTGTTCGGCCGAAGGGAGGAGAAAGAGAAGAGGAAGGCCAGCCATTTTGCAGATAACCCCCTGCTCTTTCCATAATCATAAAAGAGCCCTTCCCCTTTAGGAATACTTCAAAGAAAGCCCTGATCTTTATACAATTTTCCAAATAAGTCCCTGGCTATTACCAAACCCCCAGCTACTTTCCCAAATTACAAATCAGCCCTTCGACCATACCAAAATATTTCCAGGAAGGTCCCTGGTCCTTTATAATATTTATAAAGAGGTCCTAAACCCCTAAATAAGCCCTAATACCCTTTAACCTTGTCATTTTATGCGCCAAACCACTCCGGAATTCCACCAAATTCGCACACACCTCCCTTTCATCAGTTCCGGCCGAGCTATACAAGAATCACTCAAAAATAATCCTCCTTCCTATTTTATTTTATTATTTTCCCTTTTCAACTCATCGGTAAAGGATTGTTGTTTTTCTTATTGTGTTTGTTTGTGCGTATCCTAGATGACGGAGGGAACGAGGAGGGACAGTACCGCGTGCCGGAATACGAAGGAGAGTACCGCGAGCCCGACCCCGAAGACTTGTACCGCGAGCAGGAACTCCCGGAAGCTTTTGGAGACGGCAAGTCCAATCCCATCCTTTGATGCATGTTTATCCCAGTTTTATAAACACAACCTATTGGCCTTTTATAAATTGCATGTGTTTTATTATTGAAAACCCGGTTGGATAGTCATTCCTTGATTGATGTGATCATGCCTTGATTACCTAGTTATCTCCAAATATGATATGCTCTGTTTGGAGGATAACCAATGCGATAATGCTTAGGACTTGTTTTATTTACTTAATCAACTATGACTATACTTGGTTTATCAAAGAATAAAAGTGTGAGTGTGTTGGAAAATGGGTTTTGGGTTTTGAAAATAAAGAAAGTGTTGGATGAGATGGATGGGTGTTTCTTTGTGAAATACCGAAAGGAGGCTTGTACCTTTGTGGTTAAGCAAGTTGGGAGATATCCATTTTGTCCAGTTTTAAACCGAGGTGATGTGTCATCTTGCCTAACCCAGTTTATCTCGTACAACCACTCGACTCTTATATGGTGCAAGGGCTTAGTCTAAATCCCACTAGCCAGGCTGTTAGTTGTCTGGAGGCAGGTGTGCAGCGGGAAGCCAAGTGCCGACTTAGTGTCATGGGTGCCGACTTAGTGTCATGAACCTCCTTGGTTGTTTTCTCGTGATGGCTAGGCAGTTTTGGCTATGGTGGGTAATGACTTCGATAGGATCTGCGCTGGCACTAAGGTGACCGTGTTGCGGTACCCTACTTGTGGTGAAAGTGTACACCTCTGCAGAGTTTCCAAACTATTCGAATAGCCGTGCCCACGGTCATGGGCGAGTTGTGGCTTGGTCACAATACCGAAGGTTTTGGGATGGGATGGAGTGTGTTGGTTTTGGAAAGAGTCCGGCTTTGTGCTGGGAAGCTACGGCGGATGGGAAATCCGGTAGCATTAAAATTTGGATCCTTTGTGGATCAACCCCACTTATTGATTTGTTACTAAAACCTGCTTTGCTAAAACATTCCTTGACGAACCATTGCATGTGTAAAACTTGGCTTTATTGCAAATGAACTTTAGCCTTATTCCTTGATATATCCTGTGCATATTTCTGTGTTAACCCCTCTGTGGGTGTGGTTGGACTTGCTGAGTACTTTTGTACCCACCCTTGCTTTTGTTGCTTCAGAAGAAGACCCGGACTTTGTTGTTGAGGACGCTGAGTAGGTGGTCGCTTCCGCACCCAACTTTGCCTGTGGAGTTTGGACCCGCCCAAGATGTCTTCGCTGTCGCGTAGCTCTGATCCCTTTGTTGAGCCGGTCTGGTTCCTAGTTTGGCTCCTCGCCGTAGTCTACCTTTTAGTTATCCTGGCTTGTATCAAGTGCCCGCTCCCTCGGGGACTGTAAGGTTCTGAACTATCTGTTGAATAAATATGTATCAGCCTCCTGGGACTGATAATCTTTATCACATTTAGTCTCTGCTTAGGCAGGGGCGCTTCAGTGCCATCACTGACAGGTCATGCTGCGCCTCATCAAGTCCAAATGAATGATAAAGCCACTTTGTTATGGAAACCCAATTTCTCTCTGCTGCTCTAGCTACTTTTCTGGTGGTACAACTAAATTCTGACAGGTCTACCCCTTCAGGACCATATCTAACTTACCCTGATCCATAGTACAATTGAATCCATAACGGTTCAGACATGCCTAAAACCAAACCAGGACAATAAGAAAAATTAATACGATTTTGTACTCATGAAACGACTTATGCGTAATACTCTACTATAAACTATAATATAAACTCGTATATAGAATCTAATATCAATAAAACTCTACTGTAATACTCTAATATAAACTCTAATATAAACTGTAATATAAAGTCATTACTCTAATATAAACTCTAATTTAAACTATAATATAAAGTCATTACTCTAATATAAACTCTAATTTAAACTATAATATAAAGTCATTACTCTAATGTAAACTCTAATTTAAACTATAATATAAAGTCATTACTCTAATATAAACTCTAATATAAAGTCATTACTCTAATATAAACTCTAATTTAAACTCTAATATAAAGTCATTACTCTAATATAAAGTCTAATATAAACTGTAATATAAAGTCATTACTCTAATATAAACTCTAATTTAAACTCTAACATAAAGTAATTATTCTAATATAAACTCTAATTTAAACTCTTATATAAATTCTAATATGCATAAAACTCTAACAGAAATTGTAATATAAAAAGATATAAACTGTAATGTAAACTCTAAAATGCATAATTATAGTATATACAAAATTGTGGTGCAAACTCTAATATCAGTGCATCTAATATAAAAAGATATATTAATACAGATCTAATATCAATAAAAGTAATGACTCTAACTATCTCTAATGTCACTAAATATAAGGTAACTCAAACTAATGTCACTAAATATAATATCAGTAACTGCCTCTAATAGTTATTTCAGTAACTAAGTCTAATATCAATAACTCAAAAATAATACCACGATTTCATACTGTGTAAACTAAATACTAAAATAACTACAAAGTCAGACATCTACCAAATTGAAGTTACAACTACGAGATCGGATTTTATCTGAAACCGAAGCGCAGAACCGGCAGGGCTTCGCCGCTGATTCTTCCTCTCCCTAACCCTCCTCTATAACCCTAGTTTTTCTTTTTTGTGATTTAGAATAAATTTTTCAACTTCATTTTGCATTATATAGGCGGCAGCACCCTAACTGCCAAATGATTCGGCGGTAGGGGGCTGCCGCCGTGGATCCGACGGCGGGAAGCGTTCCCGCCAGATCTAATGGCGCAGCAAGGGTCGGGCTCCCCCTACCGCCAAATCATTTGGCGGTTAGGGTGGCCGGGCCCAGGTGCCGACACCTACCGCCGAACCATTCGGCGGTTAGGTTCGGCAAACAGTTCAAATTCATAATTTTAAATTCAAATCGCTAATTCAAACGGCGGTTTTCCTAACCGCCGTGTGATTTGGCGGATGCAGCTTCTTACCGCCGTATCATATGGAGGCAACCATATGATACGGCGATTGGATGACAGATTTGGAAATTCTGTCATCCGACCGTTCTTTCTGAAAAATCATAAAAAAATTAAAAAAAATTCGAAGTTTGAACCTAGAAGCGATGGCTCGCCGTTGTAGGGCCGTGGATTTGGCTCAGGCCCAAGCCGGCAAGGATGACTTCCATTATATTATATTGAACTAGTCTATTAATCCGTGCTCCCGCACGGTCTAATAATATTAGGAGATATATAAGTATAAGGATTCATGAAAAATTAGGCCACATAGGTAATAATCAAAATTATTTACTTTACGCTCTTTTTCGTTTGTTAAATATCTTGTTTTTACTTTACATGGCACCTCTAAATATGCTTAATAGAACACTCTATTTGAGCTACATGATTAACATAAAAATTGGTATTTTCATAGTTTTCTCTATACATATATAGGTAGTCAACATGGTGACACACATCATGCATATATACCTTAATAAGCTGGTATTTTCCATACTAACAATGAAAATAATAGATAATTAATTAGAATTATACATTAGTGTACACATAGTCTACACGGTGACACACATAGTGCATATATACCATAATAATAAGTTGGGATTTTTATAATAACATAGGTAGGTTATTTTTAATAATGACATATGTGAGTATTTTTATGCAAATTTACAGTTTAAGATATTCATTTAATATGGAAATTTATGTTCTCGTCGCTTCCTTCATACATGTACATATGGTCATGTGGTGACATATATGATGGATACATACCCAAGTTAACATTCTATATTAACAATTAGTGGAAAATAGGTATTTAGAATCATATTTTGGTTTAATTTGAGATATTTTTAAATGAAATATTTAGATTATTTTAATAATGGCGATGCACGTAATTTAGATGCACATTAGGGGTTATTTTAATACTTTTATAATGGCATAGGTGGTAATTTAGATTAATATTAGGGGATTACTTTAGTTATTTTTCATAATGGCAGAGGTGGATAATTTAGCTATAGATTTAGAGGATTACTTTAGACAATTTTCATAATGGCAAAAATGGGTAATTCTTTAGAAAACATAATAGATCCGAAGGCTATGATGATTAGAACCCATAGATTGATGGCCATATGTTTTTGATTTTTGTGAGAATTTTTAGGATGAATCTTTTTTTAGCGCGTCTCGTGAGGATGAACATGGAGACCTCAAAAGGAGGCTCCAATTATTAATAGTAAGATGTTTGATTCTGACCCTAAAATACAAAGGAACCAGCTGTAAATAGGGATAAATAATCACTTGATAACAGTAAAATTACACAATGCTTACAAATAGCATCTCTGGTTTCAAATAAGCGCATAAATTATAATAACCAACAGAAGGGGAAAATATTTAGCAGTCTAGCCATACAAATGGACACTAATTGCTTTGGAAGGAATCGCCACTAGTTCAGCTTCCAATGGTGGCATCCCCAGCAGTGCCCCCTGCGACACCATTATTCCAAAGTAATTTAATAGAAAGCATTACAATGGAAGATCAAAGGATCATCAGAGCAAGAGAAGACCCCCGGCCCCTTATTATTTCAGCATGCGTGCAACTCACCGGAAGCTAATTAAAAATCTGTGCATATACGCCGATGGCGTCCAGATATAGCTGGGCGCGCGCAAAGAGGCCCACAATCCTGCCGTTGCTTGGCACGGGGATGGTGAATGGTGAGCTCTGGTTAGGACGCTGGTTCCCAAAAGGCCCATATGTTCTATTGAAGCTGGTGACAAATTTAAGGTTCCTTATGATGTTGTTGTATTGGCCAAAAGAGCCAATGGTTCCGGAAACTTCCGTCACAAACTCTGACGGCTCAAGTGTAATCTGCATTACAAGAACAACGAAATCAACTAGTTATTATTGTTAAAGTAGCTAGCAGCAGATGATCAGCTAAACATATTTAAATTTTTACTGACCGTTCTACTGGCAGTTCGTCCATCTTGACCACCCCATCGACCTGAGTTGCGCACCTGACCAGATTGGTTGGTATACGAAAACTGAATTGCATCAATGATGCCACCATAATACACTGTGATACTTTCTAGACGGCTTGGTGTGTCTGGTATGTCCCAAAATCTCCCTCCATTTCCACCGTATGGCCCAATCTTGCTCACTAGGATCTGATGCATCCACAAAACAATGAATTACATGGTATTATGTTTTGGGCCATGCATCAAAATGAAAACTGGCATGGAGTTTTATTCTTGTTGACAATTAAGAAAGTGAATTAGATTGGACTGCAAATATATATATTTATATTTATATTTATATATATATCTATATCTCATTCTTACCACTGGCGGCGGCGGCGGGTGTACCTACAACATGCACGGGGAAGAATCCAACGAGATCAAGTTTTATTCTTGATAATTAAGAAATGGAATTAGACTGGACTGCAATGCTGAGTGAATTCATATCATTCTTACCACTGGTGCCGGCGGCGGCGGCGGCGGCGCCGGTTGTACCTGCAGCACGGGGAAGAACCCGCGGACGGTAAGTTGTATAATGTCACCACCGTCCACTTTCTTGTGCAGCCTTTTGTAGATGACACCTCTTGCCATGGCGAATTTCCCTGTTCCGCCAACAATGGCATACTCACCTTGCTCAACTGATATACCCTGAACCTCAAGCGTTGACCCCCTATAACTGTAGCATGTATTCATTTACAGGTTAATATCATCATATTCACCGCAACGATACCATTCTCTCCAATCCATGGAAAAGGAAGTATGTGTGTGTGTGTGTGTGCGCGCGTAAAAAGTGCGTGGTGTGTGTGTGTGTGTAAAAAGTACCATACCTCTCAATCTCAAAGACTATGCTGAACACATTGTTCCAGTTTCCAGCAAGGATATGCAAGCCTTGCGCACGGGCAACAATGGGGGAGCTTGGGTCAGGTCCATCGCGTATGGGCCAGTTGTTGACGACAATCTCACCCATTTGAGGGATAGCAGGATCCTTGCTGGTCACAAGAAACTGGCTCCGGTTTTGGCCCGAACTGATGTGGAACAGATAGAGGTTGCTGAAATTGAACTCATTGTTCTCAACGGTGACACGGCTTGGAGTGATTTGGAAATTGGTGGCCATAGGGGTGATTTTGGAGCTCTCCTAATTAGCTTGCCGGAGGAGAGATCCCCAGCAAGAGCTTAAGTAGCTATGGAACGAAGGTTAGCTAGCTCCTGTGTGAGAGAAATGAAAGGTGAGGATATATGTATTTATAGGGAATGCAAGCTAGGCAGTACTATGCCTTGGCTTGTTTCTCATTTTCCTCACTAAAGGCTGTAAGGAGAGCAGCTATGATTGAAAGACGACTCTCCCAAAGTCTTGACAATGGCGGGTCTTCCCTAGTCTTGAAAATTAACATTCCGGAGATGCTCCTCGGGTTCCATCAATAACATATATATCCACATGGGTTCACATGCGCTGCGAGGCTCATCCCTATAAAATGCAGTCTTCCCTAGTCTTTAAAATTATTCATATGTTTTGTCTCTTAGGAGCTAGGATAGCTTCAATTAAATTATCCCAACCTTCTACCTTAACAAGCAGCTAGCGTAAGCGATAAGAGAAAACTCAGGAAAATGACGATGAAGATGTGTGTGTATACCACTCCGCCAATTCAGTGTCAGAGGGAAACAGTATAGGACGGCAGGAAGCACAAATTTCTGGAAGTCCAAAATACATTTTCAAAATTAAAAAATGGAAGAAAATCGAAAGGTATTGTTAGGAAGACTTGACCTGGATCCAGAAGTATCTATCTATTATCTTAGTATTTGGCCAACAAATGGAGCCTCCACGTTCGCTCTCAAGGCCTAGAAATTCCCACGTTAATCGGAGAAAATAAGAAAAATTAAAATTACCCATCACTGCCATTACGTAAAATTTAGCCAAAAATACCCTCTTAACTATTTCAAAATTACCACCACTGCCATTACACAAAAATAGCCTAAAATGTTCATATATATTTTAAAAAATCATCCACTAATGTCATTAGAAAATTTACGTTCACTCTTAAGACATAGAAATTCCCACATTAATTGGAGATAAAAATTACAACTGTTGTTGCGTAAAAATTAGCCTAAAATATTCCTATATCTTTATCCTTTTGACAATCATCCATCAATGCCATTACATAAAAATTAACCAAAAATACCCCATTAATATTTAAAATAAAAAATAAAATAAAATATTTGCTTAGGTAAAGAAATAATTAATCAAAATACTCATGCTTTAGTCCAGCCATTAATTATCCCGTTATTGGCGCTCTGTCCCATTTTGATGTGCTTCATTATTATTAAAATTCTTTGACCGCTATGTCTCATTTGGTTAAACCATGCTATACAACTTTAAAAGTTGGTTAAAATTTGACTGCTATGTCCCGTTTTTTCAAATATTTCATTTTTATATCATGCCACTTGATTATTAACATTATATTTGCTTAAAGCCTATTATCCTTTTTATAGCAAAGGAGCCCAGGAACTCCAATCCTCCATTTCATCTTTCTCCTCTAATCTTTTGAAATTTACTTTCTCTCTAATCTTCTGTATCATATTTATTCTCACTATGACCGCATGGCTTCCTAACAAAGTTGGACGCCTTCGTATGGTCAACTGATGCTGTGCGCATGTGCTCCTGTACATTGCTGCAGTATCGCACTTACTATAATTTTTGCACTCCTTTCTAGCTCAGTTGTCCATGTTTATCGCCGTCAACTTCGTGCATGCCCACTATCCAGCCCTACGCTGCTTAGCATTTGGTTCTTTGCAGCACGTGAACCGGCCACGACCACATCTCTCTCAGTCTCTCTCTCTCTCTCTCTCTCTCTCTCTCTCTCTCTCTCTCTCTCCATGTAATGGAACTCTATAATATCGATGGACATCATGCTCTAGCAGGATTGCAGAATTTTAAATCTAAAAAAAGGACTACAAAATTTTACATTACAATTATTCGACTTTTTTTACCTTATTGCCTCAGAAGTGCACTTTTTTCACACTGTGTCCTATAGCACTTTTTACCATAATATTTTATAGAGCATTGTATAATTTTTAAATTAGGATTCACTGACTTTTGGCATTAGTACATATACCTAACACATTGACATGCTATATTATACAGATCGATTCATGGTTTTGATAAAAAAGATATAGTTAGCAATGCATGAATAATTCAATCAATTTAATGATTTGAAAGAAAACTCCAAAACGTAGTAGAGCAACCACAAGTGAATATAGCATACAAAGTTTAGTTATTGTTCTTATACATAAACACAACCACAACCACCAAGACAACCAGTGGCTATATGATGTATCTCTTCTGAAGAAGAAATATTATCTAAGCATTCATTCTTCTCAACTTCATTTTGTGATATTCAAATTCCATATACTAGCCGCGCAAATGCGCTGGTCATCTCTCTAGTTGTACTTAAATGATGCCATACACATGCTGACGATTAGAGCTGGCCACCTACCTTGATGATTAAAACAAAGCCTTGGGCGGCTGCGTATAACATACTTAGCAACAGTTAATAATGGGCCTATGACAGCTAGCAAAGATAGAAAACAAAGTGGATCGAGATGCTGTCATGGACTATTATGTACTCCACATGCATGAATGTGACCTGCTATTGATGAAGTCCTTGTTTAACAATTCCCTAATTTTTCTTGTTAGGAGGTCACATTCATGCATGTGAAGTACATTTTAATCCATGACACGTACGCCTGCATCTCAATTCACATTCTTCCATTTTAATCAATTTACTCTTAAAGACTACATTAAGAGAATGTGTGGTACGCGTTTGTTGATGTCCTAATCCAATGCATGGACAGGGGCGGTTTTTGTTTAGCTGAGCTTGAGTTGAGTTGAATCAGCCGGTGTCGTCGTTTCTGTCTTGTATAATTGGCACCTCTGTATTATTGTAATGTTTGTTTTAAAAGAAAAAATCCAAGTTGAGATTGTGGGGCTGTCTCTAGTCACGAGCCGCTAAGGAAGCACGTGGAGAGTTTAACATTTGAGCAGGTGGTGGGATAAATTATTAGCGCCCACACGACGTTTATGAGCGCCCTGAACTAATCGCTTGTTTGCCAACTGTGGATTGAAGAGAAACAGGAGGGATTGAAAGAAAAATTAGTTCATTTCTCTTTAAATCCCATTCGTTTCCCTCCAATACACTTCTATCCAAACAAACCCAAAGACTTTGTTTGGATAAAGGTGGATTGGAGAGAAATGAAGGGAATTGAGACTTGAGAGATAAATGAACTAATTTCTCTTTCAATACCTCTCGTTCCCCTTGCTATCAAAATAATCGAATTGTGGATTAGCTTCGAGCCAAAGCAAAAATGCTAAGAGCTTTTTAGGTAAAAGAAAAGGAAAAATTTCAAATCTCTGTGTCTGTACAAAGCCAATTTTTTACAAAATTCGTAGCCAATGCCGATTACAAAAGGTAAACAAAAGTGCACACTCACTAAAGGAAGTAATCAAAAGAAAACTATATTATTGTTTCTCCATCTATTATTGGAAAAAAATATCCAAATGGATGAGACCTTCAACATTTTGCTTGTCTCTTTTGATTCATCGTGCTGCAATTGGGACTAAAATTGTAACCAATATGTTCATTGAAAATAGTCTGCATAAAAGAAGTAACTCATCTCTCTTTCAAAACCCACGAATGGGCAACAACCCCTACAAAAAAATCAATAGCATATCCTTTCGTCTTGTGCCCGATAGCCAAGAGATTTTTTTGGTTATGTCAAGCTTTTGACAAATAATTACTCTGTTGCTATTTTACCTATGTCACAAAAGACTATACTTACAAGAAAGTATTTTTTGAATATGTGTCTAATATATAGTGTCAAAACTTATAAAATAATTGTAGGTCAAGTACTTATCCAAACGAAATGAAATATGTTTTTCACTACAAGAGATGTCATCTTTTTCGACAGTTTTATGCAAGTGGCCAACAATTTTAGTGTCTTCTATTGTTTTTTCCCGAGTGGCCGACAGTTTTTCTAGTTCCAAAATATATTTCACAACGGTGGAGTACAAATTTAAGTAAACTACTTCCTCACAATTTCTTTCTAAACAACTTCTGCATCGAGGTCAACTCTTCCTAACAATGAGATCGTGCTTATAATTCGATGCTGACCACTTGCTTCCAATTTCTTGTTCGATGCTGGTCGCCTGATCTATAGTTACAGTTTCGCTCTCCCAATGCAATGAGATAGATGGAGTAGCATCCACATCCATACACATCAGCTATTGACCGGCATCTTCGTTTTTAAGTTGTTGCTTATTTGTATACGCAAGATTCTTATGATGCATGCTGGTGACGTTAGTTAGGTACTGACAAATTCAATTCGACTTAAGTAGCTATGGAAGGTTAGCTAGCTCCTGTGTGAGAGAAATGAAAGATGAGGATATAGATATTTATAAGGAATGAAAGCTAGGCAGTACTATGCCTTAGCTTGTTCCTTATTTTCCACACTAAAGCCTGTAAGGAGAACAGCTATATATGATTGAAAGACTCCCAAAGTCTTCCTAATGGCAGTCTTCCCTAGTCTTGAAAAATAACATTCTGGAGATGCTCCTCTGGTTCCTTTAATAACAAATCCACATGGGTTCACATGCGTTGCGAGGCTCATCCCTATAAAATGCGGTCTTCCCTAGTCTTTAAAATTATTCATACATTTTGTATCTTAGGAGCTAGGATAGGATAGCTGCCTTCAAATAATTATTCCCACCTTCTTCCTTAACAAGCAGCTAGCGTAAGCGATAAGAGGAAACTCAGGAAAATGAAGATGAAGGTCAATAAAAGATGTGTGTGTGTGTGTACCACTACATTTCAGTGTCAGAAATATATTTTGAAAATTTAAACAATGGAAGAAATTGGAAAGTTATTGTTAGGAAGACTTGGCCTGGATCCAGAAGTGATATTGTAAGATGTTTCAAAATATATTTCACAATGGTGGAAAACGAGTTTAAGTAAACTGACTTCCTCACAATTTCTTCTTTCTAAACAACTTCTACATCCAGATCAAGTCTTCCTAACAATGAGGTGGAGCTTGGCCGCCTCCAATTTCTTGTTCGATGCTGACCGTCTGATCTGTAGTTATAGTTTCTCTCTCCCAATGCGATAGATGGAGTAGAGCATCCACATCCATACACATCAGCTGTTGACCGGCATCTTCGCTTTTAAGTTGTTGCTTACTGTATACGTGAGCTTCTTATGATGCAGATTGGTGACGCTAATTAGGTACTGACAAATTCAATTTGACTTATTAATTAATTAATCACTCTCTAAATAACCTTATCTTGTATTCTTGTGAAGGATATGAATAATTGCAGCAAAGGGGATGAGCTCTGATGCATGCATGTGAACTGGCCTATGAGAGATTGATGGGACGAGAGCATTCAAATCTGATATTTAAACAAATCTGATATATATATATTTTTGCATTTTCAATCTCTAATTTTATTTTCATTTAAGTGAAATTACTGAACTACCCTTTACTTATGGAGGTCTATACTATATACCACTCGTTGGTAGTATGGAGTACCATAAAAGGGCTCGAGATTGATGGGACTTTGATATTTAAACGACCATAAGCAAGACCGCAATATACAAGCTAAGGAGGTTTGTCAGAATCTTTTATAGCTCACATGGCATGTGAACCCATGTGCATTGGTGCAATGAGAGCCTGCAAATTGATATTCAAAAGACTATACGGAACCAACCAAGTCTATCAAAATATTATTCGTTCAGTTGCTTTCGTTTACAGACTTTGGAATGGGAAATAAGATGGGAGCATACTGCCATAGCTAGTGCTCCATAAATACCTCTGCTCGCCTTCCATTTCTCTTACACAGGAAAGACAAGTACCTAGCAAACCAGAGCCTACCATATCACTCCATCCAGATCGAGCTCCCAAACTCACCCATGGCCGATTTCCAAATCTTCCAATCTCCTTTGCCGGAGCAGAACAACGAGTTCACCTTCAGGGACCTCTACTTGTTCCACACCCATGCGGGTCAGAGCAGGAACCAAGTTAGTGTAACAAGCTCCGATGCTGCAACCGGTCTGGGTGAGATAGCCGTCAACAACTGGGAGATACGCCAAGGATTTGGCCATAACTCCACCATCGTCGCCCATGCGCAAGGCATGCATGTCCATGCTGGTAACTGGACTAATGTTTTCAGCATAGTGTTCGA